>SJYV01035071.1:1657406-1765874 GCA_006410875.1 Neotragus pygmaeus | reverse complement strand
AATTGATGCTTTTGAACTGTGGTGTTGGAGAAGACTCTTGAAAGTCCCTTGGACTGCAAGGAGATCCAACCAGTCCATTCTGAAGATCAGCCCTGAGATTTCTTTGGAAGGACTGATGCTGAAGCTGAAACTCCAGTACTTTGGCCACCTCATGCAATGAGTTGACTCATTGGAAAAGACTCTGATGCTGGGAGGGATTGGGGGCAGGAGGAGAAGGGGACGACAGGGGATGAGATGGCTGGATGGCATCACTGACTCGATGGACGTGAGTCTGAGTGAACTCCGGGAGTTGGTGATAGACAGGGTGGCCTGGCGTGCTATGATTCATGGGGTCGCAAAGAGTCGGACACAACTGAACTGAACTGAACTGAACTGAATGACTGATAATGTTGAGAGTCTTTTCATGTGCTTATTTGCCTTCTACATATCATCTTTGGTAAAGTATCTGTTCAGGTATTTTGCCCATCTTTTAGAACTGGATTGTTTGTTTTCTTATTCTTGAGTTTTGAGGATTTTTTACATATTCTTGATATAGTTCAGTTCAGTTCAGTCACTCAGTCATGTAGCAAATATATGATTTGCAAATATTCTTTGAAATTTTATAGTATTAGGTTTTACATTTAAGTCTGTGATTCCTTTTGAATTAATATTTCTATATGGTACTAGATATGAGCAAAGATCCAATTGTTCTAACAACATTTGTTGCAAGATTACCCTTTCTCTGCTTGATTGGCCCTCTATGTTCAAGGTTCTACATCCTTGGATTCAATCCATGTAGATCACGTAGTACTGTAGTACACATTGAATAAAAAAAATTCCACTTGTAAGTGCAGTTCAAACTTGTGTTGTTCAAGGGTCATGTATTATTCTTTTAGTACATGCTAGATTTGGTTAGAATTTTGTTTAGAATTTTTACATCTGTGTATCGGTGTAACACTGGCCTCATAGAATGAGTTGGAAATTATTCCCTCCTCTGATTATTTGGAAGAGTTTGTGTTAAAAGAGTTATTAGTTCTTTCTTAAATGTTTGGTAGAATTCCTGATAGAGCTGTGTGTCGAATGTTTTCTTCGTTGGAAGAGTCTTTTACTGCAGTTTCGACCTCTGTGATGGATATGAGCCTATTCAGGTTATCTGTTTTCTCTTTTTTAAAAAAAATACGCTTATTTACTTAGTTTCACCAGGCCTTAGTTGCAGCATGTGGGATCTAGTTCCCTGACCAGGGATCAAACCCAAGTTCTCTGCCTTGGGAACACAGAGCCTTATCCACTGGACCAGCTTGGAAGTCTTCTGTCTGTTTCTTCTTGATTGAGGTTTGGTAGTTTGTATTTTCCAAGGAATCTGTTCATTTTGTCTAAGTTGTCAGTATTGTCAATAACATAAAGTTCTTCATAATGTTTCTTTATTATCCTTTTAATATCTGTAGAACTTCTAATGATACTACTTATTCTTTAACTTTGTACTTTATATTGCAGTATAGTTGATTAACAAACAATGTGATAGTTTCAGGTGAACAGTGAAGGGATTCAGCCATACATATACATGTATCCTTTCTACCCCAAACTCCCCTCCCATCCAGGCAGTGCTACTTATTTTTGATAGTGGTAATTTTATCTTTTTTTTTCCCTAATCAGTCTGACTAGAGATTTAACAATGTTATTAATCTTAACAAAGAATCAGCTTTTGGTTTGATTGGTTTTCTTTATTGATTTTCTGTTTTATGTTTCACTGATTACTGCTTTAATCTTTATTAATTCCCTTCTTCTGTTTCAATCTTAATTTGCTTTTCTTATAATCTCTGTAAGTGTAAGCTAAGGTCATTGATTTGAGACCATTCTTTTCCAATACAGACATTTATTGGTATAAAATCCCTCCCAAACTATTATTGCTTTAGAAGCATATCACAAATTCTGATATGTTGTGTTTTCATTTCGTGCAAAGTATTTTCTAATTTCCCCTTTTATTTCCTCTTTGATCAGTGAGTCATTGAGTTTTCTAGATACTTTTCTATTATTGATTTCTAATTTAATTCCATTTTGGTCAGAGAATATACTTTGTATAATCTGAATCCCTTAAGTATATTGTGACTTATTGCCAGAGAGTTTCTTGATAAATGTTCTGTATTCACTTGACAAGTGTGGTTATTTTGCTGTCATGCTGTCTCAATCATGTTAGTTGATAATGTTATTCAAGTCTACATCCTTGCTGATTTTCTGCTTACACTTGTTAATTACTTAGAGATACTGAAATCTCCAACTATAATTATGTATTTATTTCTCCTTGCATTTCTGTCAGATTTCATTCTTATATTTTGAAGCTGTCTTACTTGTACATAAACACTTTGAGGTTTTATGTCTTCTTGATGAATTGACCCTTTGCCATCGTGAAATGACCTTCTTTATCTGTGGTAATATTCTCTGCTTTGAAATCATCTTGTATTCACAGAGCCACTCCAGCTTCCTTTCGATGAGTGTCAGTGTGCCATGTCTTCTTTCGTCCATTTTGTAAAGTAAGCTTTTAGAGTGTTTTGATGTTTACCAAACGCTGGTGAGATGGAGAGTTTCCATGCGTCCTTGCCCGGTTTCTCTTATCAGCAGCCTTTTAAAAATGTTTTATTGAGATATAATTCACATGCGACAACAGTTCACTCATTCAGAGTAAACATTTCGGTGGTTTTTAGTATATTCCCTTTTACCACAGTCAATGTTAAAACATTTTTATTACTATGAAAAGAAACACCATACCCATTAGTTGTCACTACCCATTTCGCCCTATCCCCTGAGCCCTAGGCCACAGCAAATCCACTTTCTATCTCTATAGATTTGCCTGTTCTGGATTTTCATATGAATGAAGCCATGCAATGTGTAATCTTTCATAACTGGCTTCTTTCACTTAGTATAACATTTTCAAGTTTCAAACATCCATGGTATAACATTATCAGTACCTATTTTTTAAATTGCTATGTATTACATTGTACACATATACCACATTTTATTCATCATTTGATATACATTGGGGTTGTTTCATTTGTAAATTGAGATATAATTCATGTACTATAAAAATTTGTTCTTTTAAAGTGTGAAAAGGGCTTTCCTTCTCTATGTAGTAGGGGGTTTCAACTTTATCTGATCTTCAAATTTGTTATTTGTTATTAAATCCATTTTATGACTTCTAAATTCTTATTAACATCGTTTATCTGGTGTTGTCTCCTCTCTCATTCTCTTTGTTCTTGTATATTTTTAACATTTTTTTTTCTTTACTGTCATTTCAGTGGAGTTCAGGGAACAAAAGAATATTCAACCTGCCATTTAATTTAAAAATCTCTTAAAAATTCTTTTTAAAGAAAGAAAAGAAATTATTCAAAATTCTATTATCTTTACTTCATTTTCATTTTGCCTTTTTCCTCCTAGTTTTTATGTACTTGCAGATGTAATCATAGCATAATTGGCTTTTTTTTTTGAAATATAGCATAACCACCTCACTCATAAGCACATCATCATATTAACCACTTCAATTGTAACATAATATTTTTTGTGTTAATAAAGTAGCATCATTTGCCTGACCTTTCTTCCCTATAGTTAAACATTAAAATTGTGAACTTCGGTGGGGGGGGCAGGTATAGCTATTGAGGATAATGCTAAAATAAACATTTTTGTTGAGTTTTGGGGCCATTTGCAAGTACNATATTTTTTGTGTTAATAAAGTAGCATCATTTGCCTGACCTTTCTTCCCTATAGTTAAACATTAAAATTGTGAACTTCGGAGGGGGGTGCGGGTATAGCTATTGAGGATAATGCTAAAATAAACATTTTTGTTGAGTTTTGGGGCCATTTGCAAGTACACCTCGTGAGAATTGTGACTCACCAAATTTCTCCATTTCCTGTGCCAGAACTCACTGACGCCTTTCTTCTATTGCTCCTTTTGCACATAGACCCCAGAGAAGATAGCTGGATACGGATCTGCTAGTCTTTTTGCTGATTGTATTCTTCCAATTAGGCCCTTTATCCTCCTGGGTTACAGTGCTGTTATAAACAACATTATTAGATGCATCAGTCCGCAAGATCCACGGGACTAAGCATAGTTATAAATATGTTTTAAACTCTGCAGTTTCATAAAAATATCAGTAGGAAAAGAAAAACTAAACTGTTCATCTATAATGGCTTCTAAAGAAACAAGTCATTGTTTTTAAAACTGAAAAATGAAGGGATAAAATCATATATTTATCCTACTTTCTAATATAGACTATATATTTGGGTCTCCAAACAGTTATGAAGGCAAGTTTTTCTTTATATAATATCCTAGCTAATAAGTGAGGAAGATTTATATGATCTAAAGAGAAGCTAGAGGGAAGTGCCAACAAATGTTCAAACTACCATACAATCGTGCTCATTTCACATCTAGTAAAACTATGCTCAAAATCCTTCAAGCTAGGCTTAAGCAGTAAATGAACTGAGAACTTCCAGATGTACAGGCTGAGTTTAGAAAAGGCAGAGAAACCAGAGATCAAGTTGCCAACATCCATTGGATCATAGAAAAAAGCAAGAGAATTCCAGAAAAACAACGACTTCTGTTCATTGACTAAGCTAAAGCCTTTGTGTGGACAACAGCGACCTGTGGCAAATTCTCAAAGAAGTAGGAATACCAACCCATCTTACCTGTCTTCTGAGAAACCTGTAAGCAGGTCCAGAAGCAACAGCTAGAACCAGACATGGAACAACTGACTGGTTCAAAATTGGGAAAGGGGCATGACAAGGCTGTATATTGTCACCCTGCTTATTTAACTTATATGCAGAGTACATCATGCAGAATGATGGCTGGATGAATCACAAGCTGGAATCAAGATTGCCAGGAAAAATATCAATAACTTCAAATATGCAGATAATACCACTCTAACTGGAGTGCTGTGATTCATGGGGTCACAAAGAGTCGGACACGACTGAGCAACTGAACTGAACTGAACTGAATAGCATAAAGCAAAGAGGAACTAAACAGCCTCTAGATGAGGGTGAAAGGAGAGTGAAAAAACTGGCTTGAAACTCACAAAGAAAAAATTAAGATCATGGCATCTGGTCCCATCACTTCATGGCAAATAGAAGGGGAAAAAGTTAAAGCAGTGGGAAATTTTTTTTTTGTTTTCTTAGGCTTCAAAATCACTGCAGATGATGACTTGCTGCTTGGAAGGAAAGCTATAATAAACCTACATAATGTATTAAAAAGCAGAGACATCACTGTGCTGGCAGAAGACCGTGCAGTCAAAGCTATGGTTTCCCCAGCAGTCACGCTTAGATGCTGCAGTTGGACCGGGAACAACACTGAGTGCTAAAGAACTGATGCTTTTGAACTGTGGTGCTGGAGCAGACTCTTGAGAGTCCCTTGGAGAGCAAGGAAATCAAACCGCTCGATCCTAAAGGAAATCCAACTCCAATATTCATTGGAAGGACTGGTGCTGAGGCTCACGCTCCTATCCCTTGGCCACCTCAGATGAAGGGCTGACTCCTTGGAAAAGACACTGATGCTGGGGAAGATTGGAGGCAAAAGGAGAAGGGGGCAGCAAGAAGATGAGAGGGTCAGATAGCTTTACCTACCCAATAGACATGAATTTGACCAAACTCCAGGAGATAATGGACGGAGGAGCTTGGCAGCGGAGGAGCTTGGCATGCTGCAGTCCATGGGGTCACAAAGAGTCGGACACAACTTAGCAACTGAACAATAAAAACAATAAATGAGAAAGTAATGGTCGAATGAAAATATCAGTATTTTATTGCTCCTAATGATAAATAAATCCAGGCGTTGACCATCAGTGGCCTTTAAGACTGCAAAAAGAGAAACAACCAGATGTGCTTCTTATAATGGTATCTGTGAAACATTGTTACCAAACAGTAAAGCCTGACTCAGATCATGCTTCTAGATCCAGCTACCAATTTGTAGGAAATGTAGAGAACAAAAGAATATTTCACATGAGATCACTGGGATGCAGTCAGCAACCACCACTGCTGCTGCTGCTGCTGCTAAGTCACTTCAGTTGTGTCCAACTCTGTGCAGCCCCATAGACGGCAGCCCACCAGGCTCCCCCATCCCTGGGATTCTCCAGGCAAGAACACTGGAGCGGGTTGCCATTTCCTTCTCCAATGCATGAAAGTGAAAAGTGAAAGTGAAGTCGCTCAGTCGTGTCCAACTCTTCGCATCCCCATGGACTGCAGCCTACCAGGCTCCTTCGTCCATGGGGTTTTCCAGGCAAGAGTACTGGAGTGGGGTGCCATCTAGACAGATGGAAAACTCTGTTGGAGAAATGATCCAGCTTCTTCAAAAAATAGATTGCAGATGGGTGGCTGGGGAAAGGTGGACAGACAGGCAATAGAGAAGTCTAAAGATTAAAACCTACCTCATATATATATAGAGACCTTGTTTGAGTCCTTCCTGAGTCAAACAAACTGATTCTAAAAAAAAAAAGTAAAAATAAAAAACAATAAAAAATCAAAGGAAAACATTTTTAACATTTAAAAGGTATTTTAAACGCTGACTAGATATTTTATATTAAAGAATTATTAAGTTTTCAAACAGTAGATTTGTAGAAAGTCTAAGTGAAGTAATTTCTCATTAGAAAAATAACCAGTGTACAGTAACCCAAAAATGTTTATTGGTACAAATAACAGTGGGAATATTTTTGAGAATCCTCTCAATTAGTTCCAAGCACTATTAAATAGTACTGAAATTATTCATCAAAGCTGAAAGTTGATATGAACCACTATTTCTAATAGCTAGAAGGTAGAAACAATACAAATATCCATTAACAGGAACAAGGAAATGCTATATATTCATAGAGTGGAATTCCACACAGTAAGTTATGCAAGGAATAAGAAATTAAATTCTCTAGCTAAACTACCTGAGTTTGAATCCCAGCTCTGGCTCCAGTATTTCCTGGCAATATTCTCTTGAACAAATTACTTAACTTCTCTGTGCCTCAGTTTCTTCCCTTTTAAAACAAGGGTAATAGTAATATTTATCTCAGTGGACTGTGGGGCTTCCCTGGTGGCTCAGCAGTACAGAATCTGCCTGCAATGCAGGAGACACAGGAGATGCAGGTTCCATCCCTGGGTGGGAAAGATAGCACACACACACAGTAGATTATAAAACTGCTGTAAGGACTAAGTAATTTCATAAATATATATAGTGAGAAACCACCAGTACAAGTTAGTTATGATAATTATTATTTATTACCTTAATAAGCCTAGCAACATAATATGTAAAAAGCCAAGTGGCAGAATAAGACACAATATGATACTACTTATATAAAGTTTCAAAACCTACCAAAAAGGAGCAGGAATTTGCATCCTGTTTTGTGTTTTTAGGAATACTAAACCCAGGCAAAGGACTTGACAACACCATATTTGATTTCTACTAAATTTCGGACAACCAAGGAAAGAAATTGATTCTTCTCTCTCAGTATGTCAGTATTTGCTAAGCATCTTAATACAGAGAATCATTAAAAGGACACATGGTTTATGGACTTCAACCCTGTCATTCCCACTACTGACAATGGCACATCAAGTGAATGCTGGGCAGTGCTGCGAATGAATGTATTTCTTGTGTAGAAATTGTGTATTTGGATCTTCTAAGGAGTCCAGGGGAGGTTTAGATGATTATGCATTTAAAGTTACTTGCGCTGCTCAGTATCAAGGAAAAATTATAGTAGATTCTCACATTACATCCTTTTAATTATATTACTCACCTTTCTGTAAACCACACTGACAAATGAACACGATATTCCAAATACTCATTTCTTGTAGGCTGCTGTCTATCCCTTCTGAGTTGTATATGTATAAAGAGCCAGATATTTTATCCCAATTAATTATATAGTTTAAATATTACATAAATCAATGAAATATAAACTGTATATTTTGAAAAAGATTAGTAAGGAATAAGATGAAACCTGCAATGTAATCCTGTATATTCTTTATGGATACAAACAGGTATAAAAACATAAATGGGAATGGAAAATAATTCAGGATCATTGTTGCCTTTCAGACAGAGAAATGGGATGAAGAGTTTCAACCAAATCTATAATTTGTATGTCTCTTGTTAAAAAAAAAAATGCACAAAAATAATGTGTTAAGATGTGGCTAAGAGTTGATAAATACAGGTTTTAGATACACATTTTTCCCATTTCTGTCTTCCTTTTAAAGTCTGTCAAGACTAAGCATTTCCAAAGTTCATCAGAATACATTCAGAAGTGACTTAATGTGTGGGCTTCATTAAGCCAGTGTAGAATCATAAAAGGACTGACTGGCACCAGCCCTGAATTATGCACTGAGGTACTCTTGTATTCCAGTGTACAGAATTGGATAAGAAATACCCAACAATTTAAACAGTGACTCTTTGTATTCTAATTATTATTTAAGAATATTAATATTTATGGACTCAATCTTCCTAGGCACTTTTTCTCCTGGAATCTGGTTTCCCTCTGAGCTTGGGCCTGGAGAACAAACGTATCTAGCCAGACAGGCCTTAGACTGGCCTCTTATACTGATACCTTAACCTTCTCTTGACCAACTGTCTGTGAGGATTTGTATCCATCTATTTGGATTTGAATCTAGCGTAAGCCACGTGAAGTTTATTCTCCATATCCTGTCCCATGCTGGGTTTCCTTTGAATGCTCTGTGAAAAAATGAATGGCAATGCTTAATCTGGTACCTTCGGAGCTGTTTTTTTCCCTAGATAAGGAAGGAAGTCACCACGTTTGTAAACATCTCATGAAACTACATAGCAAAATATCAATTGTTTCTTTAGGATAAAATCATAAGAATTATGAAATGTAAAGTAAATATTGTTGCCAGATTTGAAGAGGAAAAAAGATGTCATTTGACAGCAGTATTCCTTACCACCACCATTACCCTCAGACCTTCAGTATGGACTGAGATTCATCTGTATTCAAAATAAAAGATCATGAAGCTGGCATATGGGCCAATTTGAGAAATCGTCCTAGGAAAGCCTTTTTTTCAAACCAAAGGAGTGATTAGAATCATGAGATAATTTTCTCCACAGGTGCTTATTTTCTTGTTTACTAAAACTTCTATCACAGGATATAGTGAATCTGAATCCCTGAGCAGATATTATTGTATCTTTCTTTAGATAGTTATAGTTCTATTTGATGGAGTATCTTAATTTTTGTACTGTACAGAAATGACATAAAATAACGGAAAACCTTGTCTTCCACACATCTTGCGATGTGACCTTGGGAAAATCCATTTGCTTTATGAGATCTCTCAAATGTACAGTGAGGACGTGCAGTATTCTTCCACCCAACTTTCTAGCCCATGCAGGCTGTAGAGCTCCATTTTTTTCGATTCCTGTTTAAAAAGCCCCCATGGAATTTAGACAGAATAAGTTGCTACTGCCCTCTGCTGGTCCTCAGAACATACCTGCCCATCAGTGCAATGATCTTGCCCATTCAAACATCAAAGGTCTCAGTGCACCTTGCTTTTGCTTCAAAAGAAATAGCTGCTGCTGCTGCTGCTGCTGCTGCTGCTGCTGCTGCTGCTAAGTCACTTCAGTCGTGTCCGACTCTGTGCAACCCCATAGATGGCAGCCCACCAGACTCTCCCGTCCCTGGGATTCTCCAGGCAAGAATACTGGAGTGGGTTGCCATTTCCTTCTCCAATGCATGAAAGTGAAAAGTGAAAGTGAAGTCGCTCAGTCGTGTCCAACTCTTAGCTACCCCATGGACTGCAGCCCACCAGGCTCCTCCATCAATGAGAGTTTCCAGGCAAGAGTTACTGGAGTGGGGTGCCATTGCCTTCTCCAGAAGACATAGCAGGAAACCACACAGAAAAGAAGCAAATTTCATGTTTAAGTATTTGGGAATTAATAATTTCTTATACATTTATCGGATGCCAGCACCATTTGTGNCAATGAGAGTTTCCAGGCAAGAGTTACTGGAGTGGGGTGCCATTGCCTTCTCCAGAAGACATAGCAGGAAACCACACAGAAAAGAAGCAAATTTCATGTTTAAGTATTTGGGAATTAATAATTTCTTATACATTTATCGGATGCCAGCACCATTTGTGACTGACTTGCTACCCAAAAATGCATGTCCTATAATCCCTTCACCTTACTGTCATTCTCATCCAGTAAACAAGCAGTGGGTTCTGACACTTTGGGCTACTGTTTCACGCCATTTTTCTTCCTTGGAACATGTGCAGTCCACTTTTGTTGAAAACACTTAGAGAAGTTTTTACGTAGTCACTTTTAGTTTTTTAATAAATAGGAAGATAATAACTGATATGTGCCAAGTAAAGTGAATATGCAGCAACAGTGAAAAAAATGCTAAAAGGAGACAGGGCTTCATTATACTCTCAAATTCCTATAGAGCTCTGTCAAGTTGTAATAAGAGATTTATTATAATAACTTTTTAATGGTATTGATGATCCTAAAAGAACTCTATGTAAGAAACTGATAAGGATTTATTGAGAGCTCAGTTTTTCTGAGCTCATCTATGTTAATATAATTACAGAATTCCAAAATGTTAGAATCTGTTGTTACAATGTGTTCATAAGAAATGGTGCTGCCTGACTATACTCATAGGAAAGTCACGCTTGTACCTCGCTTAAATTTTATGCCTTTAAAATCTTTCATAATAGGTCTCTGTACTGCCACTGAGGTCACTGTTATTCCTTAGAGTGCTTGGGGCAAAAAAAAAAAATTGAAGTGCAACCTACATCCCAAGTATCCTTAAGTAGAGTGTAGAAGGAGTATGTGACTCAGTGTCTGTCGCTTCTGTTTACATATTCATAGAACCACACACATTTTATCCCTGGTTTCCCAAGGGTAGAGAGTTCAGTTCAGTTACTCAATTGTGTCTGACTCTTTGTGACCCCATGAATCGAGGCACACCAGGCCTCCCTGTCCATCACCAACTCCCGGAGTTTACCCAGACTCATGTCCATCGAGTTGATGATGCCNTGCAGCACTTTCACAGCATCATCTTTTAGGATTTGAAATAGCTCAACTGGAATTCCATCACCTCCCCTAGCTTTGTTTGTAGTGATGCTTTCTAAGGCCCACTTGACTTCACATTCCAGGATGTCTGGCTCTAGGTGAGTGATCACACCATCGTGATTATCTGGGTAGTAAAGATCTTTTTCGTAAAGGTACCTGTGTTTTAATTGAGCAGTCCTCATGCAACTTCAACTTAAGGATTTCCTGACCTTCACGTCATGGTCAGTTCTAGCTTATGGCTGTCTGTAAGAGTTAATATATGATCATCCCAACAACAGTACATAGGCCTACCTTGAAAGGGACTTACACATGAGATTCAGAGGTACACAGACTCTAATAGGCAAAAATCACAGCCACCCCACTTCCAATTATTTCAGTACTACAGTACATTTCATGGTATACATGGTATCTATTCCAGTTGAAGATGTAGTCTGCTCTAGACCAAGAAGGAAGTTTGTATGTATTGAGCATATAATTTTTTACCAGATACCTTATACATTTGTTATGCGTCTCTAAAAAAAGAATGAACTCTTTGCTACATAACTGTTATGTATGCAACTTTAATAGTGATCTTCAGTGTTCAATATTTCAGCAGAAAAGAATCCACTTATTAATTACTTCAAAAGAAAACTTACATTATCAGAAACTTTAGTTTTACTGATAGAAAAAAAAAAATTAATTCAATCCTAAAGAGTAAAATGGACTGAAAAGTTGTCTAATGAGACCATTACCAAGTATTTGCTGAGAAATAATGGATTTAAAATTTTTTGAGACATTTTTAACTTTGAGAAATGAAAGCAACAGGTATGGAAAGGTGAGTGAGGTCATAGCAGAGGTTTCAAGGCAGACTCTTACTCTGGGAGATAAAATCCTAAAATAAAAGATTAAAATAACAGAGAGTTGTACTAACTGTTATTCAATTTATATATGATTTGCTCTAAGTTTCTTTTCAAGATAATTTGCTATAGTGAAAAGGGCAGGGGATTTGGAAACAAACGTTGGGCTTGAAACCTAGTTCCACCACTTATGTAATTGCTATATGGCCTTGGGCAATCACTCAGTTAAACCTTTTTGAACTTCTGTGTCCTGTTCTTTAATTTGGCAGTATTACAACATGCATCTTACAAGATTTTCAGTATTAAATGAGATGTATATTTATGAAGTGCTGCAAGTGACTGCAGAGTTAGTTTTCTTTCCCTCTGTTGTTTTTTTTTACCATTCTTTTTTTAATTAATAGTTTATTAATAGCTTCTTTATTAGTTTAACTGGCAGGTATAATCAAAGGACTCAGAAGAAAAGTGACATTATATTACTAACCATTTGCCAGGTTGACTCTAACCAAGGGAGGTTTGCATATTTTTTTACATTCCATATTTGGTTAATTTGACACTAATTAGAACTCCCAATTCTAGAAAGGCTCAACTGTATTCAAATTAAGCAGGAAAATATCTAATTGCTGTTGCCTAAGAATTCAAAAGCACTATGCTCTCAAGTGGGAGAATAAGCAGTATTGAATAGTGTTATTGTTTAGTTGCTAAGTCATGTCCAGCTCTTTCGTGGCCGCATGGACTACAGCCCACCAGGCTCCTCTGTCCATGTGGTTTTCCAAGCAAGAATACTGGAGTGGGTTGCCATTTCCTTCTCCATCCCTCTGTTGTTAATCACAGAGTAAGGTTTACTCTTACTTAGAAGCCCAGCAGGAAGTCCTGGAAAGGAAGGTTTGGATTTAGATGACCTTCCCACACCCAGACTTGGTTACCAGAAAATACCCTGGCAGCCCCGGACAGTCTGCTGGTGAGTGTGTGAGCCAGACAGCAGCCTTGGTAAAGGAGGTAAAGGGCTAGAATGAGCAGGTGGGAAATTCATGATGCGCCCTCATTCTGTGTGTAAGGCTAAGCTGTAGGCTCACTCGCATTTCAGTTAGTGCCCTCCTAACCCCACCAAAATGTATTCTAATACCAAGTAGAAAAAATTCTGAACTGTCTGGAATTTTAGATTTAGGTTGTGATGGATTTTATTATATGTCATAATTGTAATAACTACCCAACTCTACATTTCCTGCTATATGCACAGTACAGTGTTTATGTACTTTTCATATATTTTCTAATTCGTATACTTTTGATTTTAAAATGTCCCTTTTAAGAGATAAAATAACAGAGACCTCTAAAGGATTTGATAGCAAGCCCAAAGTTGCCAGTTAAAAATGTATACGTTGCTGATTGCTAAGCTTGTATTGCCGGAAGATATATTTAGATAAGTCCATTGATCACATTCATGATTAATCTGTGGCTTCTGTAACCTTCTGAACTGTCCTGACCCTGTCAGCTCCATGGTGATATATATTATGTGTTCTCACAGAAACTGGCCCCTGGAGTCAGCCAGTTTGCTTACACCTGTGTACAGGACCACCCCATTTGGACGAATCAGCAGTTTTGGGAGACAACCTTTTACAATGCGGTGCAGGAACAGGTTCGCTCCCTGTATCTCTCGGCCAAGGAGGACAATCATACCTTGCATCTGAAGCAAAAGGTAAGATAAAGAAATGTATTTGTGTGGGGCTAGGGTCCTGGCTCGGAGAAGGCGATGGCACCCCACTCCAGTACTCTTGCCTGGCAAATCCCATGGATGGAGGAGCCTGGTGGGCTGTAGTCCATGGGGTCGCGAAGAGTCAGACACGACTGAGCGACTTCCCTTTCACTTTTCACATTCATGCATTGGAGAAGGAAATGGCAACCCACTCCAGTGTTCTTGCCTGGAAAATCCCAGGGACGAGGGAGCCTGGTGGGCTGCCATCTATGGGGTCACACAGAGTCGGACACGACTGAAGCGACTTAGCAGCAGCAGCAGCAGCAGCAGGGTCCTGGCTTCAAGGGAAGTTCAGTCAGGTATTATCTAGCCACTTCCTACCAGTGTATTTGGGGTTTACTTTAGGAAGCCCCCTGGTGAGCATCTTTCTTCTATGATTCCTGATATTTTTTTCCCCATAATAGCTTCTTACTACAGTTCTGTAGCACTATAATTGTTTTATTATATTTTCATAAGAATTCCCTGGAAACATTTATAGGAAATTGAAATGAGTCAACCTAAAATATCTAGGCAGATGTCTCTGTGCAATTAACTTCTTGAAGAAGTGTCAGATTAAAGTTGCGTGCTATGTCACCTCAGTCACGTTCGACTCTTTGCGACCCAGTGGACTATAGCCCACCAGCCTCCTCTGTGCAGGGGATTCTCCAGGCAAGAATACTGGAGTGGGTTGCCATGCCCTCCTCCAGGGGATCTTCCCAACCCAGGGGTCAAACATACGTCTCTTATGTCTCCTGCATTGGCAGACGGGTTCTTTACCTCTAGTGTTGCCTGGGAAGCCCAAATTAAAGTTAATTGAAATTTTGAAATGTCATACACTAGCTGTCTGATCTTTGGCAACTCACTTTAGTTTTCTGTGTCTTATTTCTTCATTAGTAAAATGAGCAGACGTGATTATTGTAAGCTTTTAATGTCTAATACAGGTATAGGGCATTGAAGAGTTCCTGGCACCTACGAAATCATAAAAGTTAGAAATTACTGTCCTTATTAACTGAACTTAGAGCAGCATGAAGGGCTGATTACTAGTGTTGATTCACTTTAAGAGTAATTTTTTGGAGTAATTTGTTGGGGGTTTTTTAGTTTTTTTTTTTCTTGAGTAGTTTTTCCACATGCTGGGCTAATATATCACAGCTGATCCTTTGCTCCATTTTAAATTTTCCTTATACTATGTGAGATAAATGAACCTAGATAGTTAACTGAAAATGCCTGATATTCATACATTTCTATGCCTCAAGTAATTTTAATCATATTATTGGTCTACTCATGAATATGATAAGAACAGAAACTTTTAATAACATGGCACTTTCTGACATCTATCAGATATTCCAAACTATTACTATACAATTAGTTTTAATTATTTTCTTAATTTAAAACTCAGATTTTCCTTTCAAAACACCAGATGCACTTGGATAAAGGGGTAACTTGGGCCACATCCAAAGAGTCAGACACAACTGAAGCGACTTAGCAGCAGCAGCAGCATAGCTGTTCATAAGCTGTAAAGTACTATGCAGGTGTGCGTTACTGCTGTTGTTTAACTCTTCAGCCTATAGGAAACCCCTCTTAAAAATCCCATGGACACCTGTATACCCATTTAATGATAATGTTTGACTCCCACATTTACAAGGAAATCTACTCTTCTTTTTTGTGACTTGGGTCATTCTGTCTTTTTCAACCAGAGCGCATATGAAAAGAAACATAGCAGAGTATTACAAAATACTGGCGTGTTTGACCAGAGCATTTACCGGTATTTCAGGTCAATAATTTGTTGTAACTGACTACTTGAAGGCGATAGAGCCAGAGATAAGTATCAATAAATGCAGTGAAATGTTAGCAGTGAGAAGTATGTACCTCAGTGCTTTGCTGCTGTCTCCTTGGATTTGTCACATGGTTCCATTCAAGGCCTGTTGGAGCTCAGAAAAAAAGGAAGACTAAGTTTTGTGTTCTTGTTATATTTTTTTAAGATATTTCCACTTTTACTGACACAGGTATTTAATAGATGAATTATTAAAACATCTTCCATGTTTTTTGAAGCTTGTGTGAAGTGATAGATTTTGATTTTGTTTTGGTTTGGTTTGGTTTTTAGGATAAACTTCCTGATGACCAATATCAGGAGAAGACAGCAATGGACCTGGCAGCTGAGCAGCTACGCCTTTGGCCTACTCTGAGCAAATCAACTCAGCAGGAGCTGGTGCAGCGTGAGGAAAGCACTGTCTTTAGTCAAGCCATTCACTTTGCAAACCTCATGGTCAATCTGCTGGTTCCGCTGGATTCAAGTAAAAACAAGCTCCTAAGAGCGTCAGCCCCAGGAGATTGGGAGAGTGGGAGCAACAGCATTGTCACAAACAGGTACTGAAATGTGGACACACACAGACACTCCTATCCTTCTTGGTTGAGCACAGAATATGAAGTATTTGGGGTAAATAGTGCTATACATATTTCAAAAATTAACCATTTTCCTCACCTTTAGACTTGCTCAGCTTTTCTCTAATGAAAGACTGACTACATCCAACTATTCTTAATTATCTCCCATACCCTGTTCTCTTTTATGACCTCTGACTTTTTAAATGTCTCACCCACTACTGATCTAGCCCTTTCAGTTACTTTCTGCCACAGCAACTTGCAGAAAGCACTGTGGAAAAGTACTAATGGACTCTGATTAAAGTGATTATTTGTTTCTTGGCCCTCCTTTTCCTCATCTGACCCATTGCACTTGCCTATAATCCTGTCCTCAACCATTCCTTGTTCTAACACTTTCCGTACTGGCTCAGATGGTATAGAAACTGCCTACAGTGCAGGAGACCCAGGTTTGATCCCTGGGTCACAAAGATCCCCTGGAGAAGGGAATGGCTTCCCACTCCAGTATCCTTGTGTGGGAAATCCCACAGACAGAGGAGTTTGGCAGGCTTCAGTTCATGGGGTCACAAAGAATCAGACACGACTGAGCAACTAACACTATTTCAACCCTAAATACTTCCTGTACCACGAAAATAAAACCCATAGACCATAAGGCCTAACAGGATCTGGCCCCTGGCTGCTGCTCAAGACTTTATTTCCTACACTCTTCTATCAACCAAACTGGTCTCCCTGTTCAACATTCAAAGCATGATACTGCCCCAGGACCTCTGTACTTGTTATTCCCACAATCTGGGATACTCTCCCTGAAACAGTCAGAAGAATCCCTTCATTTAGTGTTCTGCTCTGATGTCACCTACCCAGAGACCTTGCTAACTTGCTGTCTTAAGTAGCACATCCATCATTTTCTTCTACCTTTTTTTCTTTGATGACATTTTCTACAATCTGATTTACATAGTGAGTGACTAAGGCACCTAAGTTGGGTCCAAAGGACAATGCCTGATGGTAGCTTCCAAGTGTAGGCGAAACATCATGTTTCGCCACTATCACTTATAGAGGAGCCGTGGAGTTAAGTGAAATTTCTTCTTGAGTACACATCCTTATGAGCAAGTTTAAACTGCTGTGGAAAGTCACCGTGATATACTAGTCATCTGTTAAATTTGAGTACTGAGCATGATTTCTTCCCTTGACTTTCTTAGTATTGCAGGAAGTGTAGCTGAGAGCTATGATACAGAAAGTGGGTTTGAAGATTCTGAGAATAATGACATTGCCAATTCTGTTGTGCGTTTCATTACCCGATTTATTGACAAAGTTTGTACGGAGAGTGGAGTTACTCAGGATCATATCAAGAGCCTGCATTGCATGATACCAGGTAATCACTTTGCAGACATTAGAGAACCAGAATATTAGAAATAATTGAATAAGGATTATTCTTATGGGTCATTTTCCAGCATAGTACTTGGCTTCCAGGTAGCTTAGTTCGCTATTTATTTTTGTCTCGATTTGTTTTTTAAATAGTTTTAAATTGTATAAAATATACGTCATAAAATTTGCCATTTTAAATGGCAGTTAGAATGTTTCTTAAATGTAAAATTCAGTGGCATAAATTATATTCATAATGCTGTACAACTACTACTGATTGTCGATTACCAAAGCTTTTCCATCACCCCATACAGACACTCTATACCCGTTAAGCTGTAGTTTTCCATTCTCCACTCTGGCCTTTGGTTGCCTCTTACTTCCTTTTATCTCTGTGAATTTGCCTATTATAGATAATGCATATAAATAAAATCATATAATACTTGTCTTTTTGTGTCTGACTTATTTCCTTTAGCATAATGTTTTCAAGGTGTAGCCACGTTGTAGCAGGTATTGTGACTTCATTCCTTTTATGACTGAGTAATACTCTATTATATGGATATAGCATATTTTCTTTATCCATTCATCTGTTGATGGACACTTGAATTGTCGTGACTTTCTGGCTCTTGTAAATAGTACTACTATGAATATTCATACACAAGTGTCTGAGTTTAATTTTCAGTCTTTGGGATATACACCTAGGAGTGGAATTGCTGGGTCATATGATAATTCTGTGTTTAGCTTTTTGAAGAACCGCCAAACTCTGATTAGTTTTAAGTTCTAAAATATCCAGAATTTGTTTTAATGCTGCTTGTTTGGTACTCTTTTACTTTGAATTCTCTGGCTCATCCCAGGAATTGTAGCTATGCACATTGAAGCCCTAGAAGCAGTGCACCGGGAGAGCAGAAGACTTCCGCCGATACAGAAGGTAATCATTCCGGACTGCACGCTGTGAGGGGGTAGGGAAACCCTCCCAAAAACAGCAGCAGTGGATTGCTTTGACACAGAAAGTACCTTCTAACATTCCACAGAGACCAGCTCCAGTTTTAATGATACATTAAACTTTGAGAGGAGTTTACATGTAGATCCTCATAAAAAGGATGGTGAAGCAGAATAGGAGATCAACAAAGGAGCAATAATAATCTCTTGTTGAGTCTACTGTTATAGGCAGGGCATAAATTGTGAACATTCTAACTTCCAAGCCCAAGCCAAGGTTTTATTTTCTGCCTCCTTCCCCCCAAAAATGACTTAAGGCAATTACCATAAAATCACCAGGTTCCTGAATGTGTATGCATTACAAGCATACATCACAAACATCTGGGAAGTCTATTAAAAATTGAGAGGCCTGAATCTCAGCCCAGCGTCCTGAATTGGAGTACCCTGGGACTTGGCCTGGGAATCTGTACTTTAATAAGCATCACAGGTGATTATTTTGCAGTTTGTTTGGCACCAGTCTGTGGAGCTAGGGTTTAGGACCTTCTTACCTATGTAACAGAACTATTAAAAATAAATTCAAAGGAGAAATCAAAAGCCAGATGGAAAGGAAAGATGATTCTATCAGAAATCTGAGACACAGTGATCATTATACTTTGGCTTTACATTTTAGCTCTGAGCTTACTCGAGCCAACAAAGAGAATTGTCCAGATTTGTATAGTTTTTATTGCTCAGTAAAAGAACATAAGTGTATTAGAGCTTCAGGAGAGATGGACTTTTTTTTTTCTAGCACTAAACTCTTCAAGGGAGTGTATCATGTGGTTCCTTAATTTCCCACGGTATATAAATGGTCATAACTTGGCCATTTTTTTGGTCTTAATTTTTATTAAAGGCTAAGAAGGGCTCTTTAAAGTTGTGCCCATTTTTTAAAATATGTTTTTTCAGTTTGCAAACTAATGATGCTTCTGTATAAAATTGAAACATTAAAGGAGCACACACTGTACAAAATGAAAGTCTCCCACGATTCTCCTCACCCTGACCTCCACCCTTATCTATGACAGTACCAGCTTTAACAGTTTGGCTCATATGCTAAAAGGAAATCATAATGTACGTATTGTTTGGTAACTCTTTCTATTTAACAATGTATTCTGGCGTCTTTCTGTGTTTATGTATCTAGATCCGTGCCATTCTTTTTGACGGTTGCAAAATGAGATACCGTTGAAGAGGTATCTCAAATAGTTTAGTAATTTCCAGCAATTTTACTGTGAATAAGTAATGCTGCAGAGAGTCTTTTTACATTTGGATGCAGAAACATCATTTCTGACTCCTCTCAGATCTGTTTACTCATTTTGGCTATGTGGGAAGACTGGTTCACATTTTTAGATCTGTAACTGACAAGGTAACCTTAGTCTAAGGGTTGGAAATCTCTCTAGAGTTGTGTCTAAAATAACTTTGTCTATTGTTAGCCCAAGATTCTTAGACCTGCTCTACTGCCAGGAGAAGAAATTGTTTGTGAAGGCCTTCGAGTCCTGCTGGATCCTGATGGAAGAGAAGAAGCCACTGGAGGCCTCCTTGGAGGCCCTCAGCTTCTGCCAGCAGAAGGAGCCTTGTTCCTTACCACATACAGAATTCTGTTCAGAGGGACTCCCCATGATCAACTAGGTAAGGCTCATATTATGTCATCAAAACAGGGATATCTATGTGAGGCTTTGCTTCCATCTGTGTGCAGTGATTTGCAGCTCAGTTCAAAATCAAAATAAGCGTTTTGCCACACACGTATTTTTTTTTTAGAATACTGTCTGTTAAACCTAATGATAATTTGGATTCTTATTTAAAGAACCAAGGATATCTTCTAAACAGCAAACTATGGTTCATCCACAGAATCTGTAATAATTTCGTGAAGTAGCATTTTGTGATTTCAGGGTATTCAGAGTATCTAGCTGCTAGTGGCATCCCCTGCTGATTTTCCCTACCTTCTGAATGCTGCAGTAAACTGTTATGGCTGAGGTTTTCCAGATTCAGGATCCCCTTTGTGAGAGGGAGGGTGTGCTAAGTATTACAGGGCTGTACAGCACTAACTTAACTAACCCCACCCACTTCTCTCATTCCGTGTCAACTAATCCTTTCCCCTCTTAGCAGAATGCTCTTCTGCTCACTAGACTCTATCAACTTCTGTTTTCTACAACTGTCTGCAGTCTTATGCATTAGAAAGAATAGCATACGCTATCAAATTTGAATTATCTTTTTAAAATCACTGTAGTCTCTGGGTAAACTATTCTAGTTGGTAAGCATAAAAGGTTTTGGGTGAAATTATTGGACTCTAGATCAAAAAGCCCAGGTTTCAGTCACTGTTGACCAATCTGGATATCTTAAGTAAGTCCCCTGATCCAAGTTTCAATTTCCCCTTTTATAAAATGAGGGGATCATACTCATTTGGTGATAATCCAGTGGTCCTCAGCCTTGACTGCGTATTTGAATTATCTGGGAAGCTTTTTAAAAAAAACATTCTGGGTCTAACTCTCAAACAACTAATTTGGAATCTGTAATAGGATGCTAGGAAGGGGAAGACCCAGACATCTGTATAGTTTTGATACATACTGAGGATTGAGAAACATGGGGAAACATGGTCACTAGAATTCCTTCCTCATCTGAAATTATTCAGTTGTCATTTGATAAGTATGTACTATATGCTGTGCACTTTGTCAGACAGTGGGATTCAGATGTATGAACTGTATTATCTTCAAATTCTCACAGTTGTATAATCCCATGCTTACCTAGAATCAATGTGGTTTATTATCTTGGTCATAAAGATTGCTTATCACATGAAAAGCAAAAAGCTTATAAAATTCAATAAACAATGAATCAACAGGAATAGTTGTGTTCATTTTGAAGAAAAGTGAAAAACAGAGCAGAATTTCTCAACCCTCTTCTGTCATATTACTGTAAATAAGTTACATTTGTCTTTGTAAGCAAGTAGATATCTGGTACTTACCATTTTTTGTACTGAAACCTTTGTGAGCTCAATAGCCATACACATAACATTTTGGGCTTATAAATATATGAGATAGTTGGTCATTTAAACTGCGCTAAATTACATCTTTTAAAGAAATCACAGCCATATTTAGTGTGAAAGTTTGTATTGGTCTCTTGTTTTTTCCTGATAATTTTGGGGTTAATTTCACAGTTTAAGAAAATTATTTTCATCAGAGAAAACCCTTTTATTTGCCTCTTTAATTTCTCTTTTAATTTAAATTTTAAAATTTCTCCTTTAATGACACATAGGAATCTGATCATTTTACATGAGTGATATAAACATAGGTTGTTGAATACATTATAGAACTTAAATCTTATGTACATCTTGATTTTATTTAATCTCTGGATATGAGTTTAACATAAGAGAATAATCAGAATTTTCCAGGTTAGGAATTTAGAGGTTCAAGGAATGGGGAATTCTGATAATAATAAGTATATTAGTTAATAAAGGGGCTGTTAAGTCAGATATACCTAGTTCACATCTCACCCTCTCTGGCTTACTAGCTGAGGGTCAGCTAGTCACTGTCCTGTTCTGTTACTTGTACCGCTACGGGAAATGCCCACCCTTTTCCCTCCTGCAGATCCAAACCTCCATTCTCTTCAAAGTTCACCTGCCCTGTCACTTCTTCCAGGAATTAATTCTCTAGCCATCTAGCATGCAGAAGTCTTCTCCCTTCTGAAGTCTTTAAAGTTCCCTCAAACCTGGGAGCTAATTGCATGTTGTTGTATTCTACATGTGGCTGTCCTCTCCCATGAGGAACTGTTAGCTTTCCAGGGGAGATCTCATGTGTGCTGCTTCTTTTCTAGATGCTCATCTTCATGTCCTCAGGTAGCTGATTAATATTTATATTTTTCATTTCTCCCTTTAATATTTAAACTCTCAAGAATCTTGGGGCTTCCCTGGTGGTTCGGTTGGTAAAGAATCTGCCTATAATGTGGGAGACCTAGGTTCGATCCCTGGGTTGGGAGGATCCCCTGGAGAAGGGAACAGCTACCCACTGCAGTATTCTGGCCTGGATAATTCCATGGATTATGTATAGTTCAGTTCAGTCTCGCAGTCGTGTCCGACTCTTTGCAACCCCATGAACTGCAGCACGCCAGGCCTCCCTGTCTGTCACCAACTCCTGGAGTCCACCCAAACTCATGTCCATTGAGTCGGTGATACCATCCAACTATCTCATCCTCTGTCATCCCCTTCTCCTCCAGCCCTCAATCTTTCCCAGCATCAGGGTCTTTTCCAATGAGTCAGCTCTTCTTAGCAGGTGGCCAAGGTATTAGAGTTTCAGCTTCAACGTCAATCCTTCCAATGAACACCCAGGACTGATCTCCTTTAGGATGGACTGGTTGGATCTCCTTGCAGTCCAAGGGACTCTCAAGAGTCTTCTCCAATGCCACAGTTCAAAAACATCAATTCTTCAGTGCTCAGCTTTCTTCACAGTTCAACTCTCACATCCATACATGACTACTAGAAAAACCATAGCCTTGACGAGACGGACCTTTGTTGACAAAGTAATGTCTCTGCTTTTGAATATGCTATCTAGGTTGGTCATAACCTTCCTTCCAAGGAGTAAGCATCTTGTAATTTCATGGCTGGAGTCACCATCTGCAGTGATTTTGGAGCCCCCAAAAATAAAGTCAGCCGCTGTTTCCACTGTTTCCCCATCTATTTGCCATGAAGTGATGGGACCNTCTGGTTCCTTGGCCTTTTCTAAAACCAGCTTGAACATCTGGAAGTTCATAGTTCATGTATTGCTGAAGCCTGGCTTGGAGAATTTTGAGCGTTACTTTACTAGCATGTGAGATGAGTGCAATTGTGTAATAGTTTGCGCATTCTTTGGCATTGCCTTTCTTTGGGATTGGAATGAAAACTGACCTTTTCCAGTCCTGTGGCCACTACTGAGTTTTCCAAATTTGCTGGCGTATCACAGCATCATCTTTTAGGATTTGAAATAGTTCAACTGGAATTCCATCACCTCCACTAGCTTTGTTCGTAGTGATACTTTCTAAGGTCCGCTTGACTTCACATTCCAGGGTGTCTGGCTCTAGGTGAGTGATCACACCATCGTGATTATCTGGGTGGTAAAGATCTCTTTTGTACAGTTCTTCTGTGTGTTCTTGCCACCTCTTCTTAATATCTTGTGCTTCTATTAAGTCCATACCATTTCTGTCCTTTATTGCGCCCATGTTTGCATGAAATGTTCCCTTGGTCTCTCTAATTTTCTTGAAGAGATCTCTAATGTTTCCCATTCTATTGTATAGTTCATGGATTCGCAAAGAGTCAGACATGACTGAGTGACTTTCAGTTCAGTTTAAGAATCTTGGGCCTAACCCCAGTATATCTTCTGAAGGCACATATGCATAGCATAGTGCCTTTATTCAGAAACAAATTTTAACTGCCTTAACAGTCTTTTCTCTTTTGCTTTATTCTTATATTAAATGTAATAAATGTCTTTTCAATATTTGAAGATACTTCTTTTCTTCTGTTTAATACCTACCCTTCCTGTAAGATGCCTTAAACCAGATGATCTTGTGCGACACACAATAGGTTGGGGAACTAGAATGAAGGTTGGCTGTTTGGGACCCTTCCTGCACTCCAGGAAAGAAATGTATGTCAGGAATGAATTGCCATGCAACACGATTAATGAATGCAATTCTAGAATCATGGCACTTTGTATTGCTTCTTTCCTGGACATTGTCCTCTCCAGACACATTTCTCCAACAGAGGCTGGTAAAATGAGCAGCAGAGACTCTAGAAATGAGCTGTAAAGTGCTGTTGCTTAGTCTGTGCCCTGTTTTCCTATAGTTGGTGAGCAGACAGTTGTACGAAGTTTCCCCATTGCCTCCATCACCAAGGAGAAGAAGATCACAATGCAGAATCAACTACAACAGAACATGCAAGAAGGACTGCAGATCACATCGGCGTCTTTTCAGGTATTAAGAAATGGAGCCACTGTTGTGCTATTAAAATTTTTCTACAAATGTTGTCATTTCTAGATATTTGTCATTTCTACAAATGATGTCATCTGCAAATGATAGCCACTTTATTTTGATCATATATGGTCAGGAGTTAGAGGAGAAGGAGGATCAGAGGTTCTGTGAGGGTAATCTTTGACTGAGTCAGCTCGTGAACAGCATTGGATTTATTTAATCCTCTGTTTCCTGAGCCCTTGAGTCAGCTCAGAGTAACAATGGATTATCTGTCGATATTGAGTGATCTCAGAAATTCAGACTCACACTGTTGACTCTTATTCTCTACCATGTAATACTTCAATTTGTGTTTGATAGAGCCTTGAGATAGCATCTCTTGGCATCTGTTTCTGGAGGAAATGCTTGTGGCTCTTCTATGGAACAGGCAGAGCTCTGAGAATTACAGAGAATTATAGCTAAGGCTAAAGTACTGTTGATTATAAGTAAACCTTGATGAAGCAAAGGTTTTTCCAGGGAGTGCTGAACATTTCAGAACTTGTGGGAATTACTGATACTAACCAGACACTCAGAAGAGTGATCTTTTCTTCGTTTTGCTTTTATAAAAAAAAAAATAATTCTCGAGAGCACATTTTGCTCTTCCCAATCTTGTGCCTTGTTTCTGACTTCTCAGATTTTCAGGGGTTCCAATTCTTGCCTTGTTCCTTCCAGTCAAGAAGCTCTCCCTAATACTTCCATTTTCTGGTTGTGTAAAATGTAAACCTTCTGATCTGTAGGTCCAGACCTGCTCTAGCCTCATGAGAGTACTGATCTCTTAGGGATTTCTTCATTATTCCAACTGCCAAAGGACTCTAAACTAGAATGCTGTGGTCTCAGAGCTCTGCCTCTTCCATAGAAGAGCCACAGGCATTTCCTCCAGAAACAGATGCCAAGAGATGGCTGTCTAAAGGCTCTATCAAACACATGGGTCTAGCAATTAGGAGTCTAGTCAAACTTCATTTTGTCTTCCTAGATTTATAAGTATCTCTGGATAGGAAGACACTTCCTTAGGCAAAATCCCCTATCTAGGACCACCAGTGGTTGATAAACAAGAGGGACACAATTCTACCCCAACCACTATAAGTTAATTTCCCTATCTCATCACTAAAAAGACAGTCCTGAATTCCCTGGCAGTCCAGTGGTTAGGACTCCATGCTTTCATTGCTGAGAGCCCAGGTTCAGCCCTGGTCAAGGAACTATTATCCCACAAGCCACACAGTGCGGCCAAAAAGAAAAAGAAATTGAGAAAAGATAGTCTTAAAGAAACCCAACTTCAAGATACATTATTTTCCTTATCAACCAACCATCTATAGCAAGTAAACCTTTCTGAGCCCTCAATTTATTGAGCCCTTTTTTATTTTTAAAAATTTTAAATTGTATTGCATGATATCCAAAGTCCCTTCAACCTCTAACCTCTGGTCATTTAGCACTGTTATTTTTTTGTTATTTCAGTTGTTGTGGGCAAAGCTCTCTGGAAATGCTTAATGTTTCTGATACGTTTAATTTTATCTCTAGTTGATTAAAGTAGCATTTGATGAAGAAGTGAGTCCGGAAGTAGTAGAGATCTTCAGGAAACAGCTGATGAAGTTTCGTTATCCTCAGTCCATGTTTACCACCTTTGCTTTTGCTGCTGGACAAACTACCCCACAGATCATCTTACCCAAGCAGAAGGAAAAGAGCACTTCCTTCCGGTGAGGAGACAAGTTTCTTCATTTCAGCTCCCCCAAAGTTGACTGTCAGGGAATGTGACCTATCTCCTAAGTCAGGATGTGTTTGCCATTCTGTCACACCCACTGAACGAAGCTCAGGAGTTATGGAAAGCAGCAATGACATATGGAACAGTCATGTTCATTGCTTATGATGTATTTTTAGAATGTGAAGTTCTATTTTCCCTTTTTCCTCTGTTGCTCACTTTCTACCTTTGAGCAATCCCTTCAGTTTACATCAATATCCAGGTCAAGTAAACAGTTTTGTTCTGATTGAGAGGTGAGAACATTTTTTTTTCCTTTCTGTAGCTTTTTTTTTTTTTGGAGGCTAATTACTTTACAGTATTTTAGTGGTTTTGCTGTACATTGACATGAATCAGCCATGGGTGTACACATGTTCCCCATCCTGAACCCCCCTCCCACCTTCCTACACTGGGTCATCCCAGTGCACTATCCCTGAGCACCCTGTCTCATGCATCAAACCTGGACTGGCAATCAGTTTCACTATGATAAATATACGTGTTTCAATGCTATTCTCTCAAATCATCCCACCCTTGTCTTCTCCCCCAGAGTCCAAAAGACTGTTCTATACATCTGTGTCTCTTTTGCTGTCTTGCATATAGGGTTATCACTACTATCTTTCTAAATTCCATATATATATGTGTTAGTATACTGTATTGGTGTTTTTCTTTATGACTTACTTCACTCTATAATAGGCTCCAGTTTCATCCACCTCATTAGAACTGATTCAAATGTATTCTTTTTAATGGCTGAGTAATATTCCATCGTGTATATGTACTACAGCTTTCTTATCCATTCGTCTGCTAATGGACTTTTTATTTAATGTGAAATTTATATAAAGGTTACAACATAGTACAAAGGAGTCCTGTATACCCTTTATCTAGATTTACCAATTGCTTATGCTTTATTCCATTCTCTTTATCATTTTATCTCTCATATATATATATTTTTAAACATTTGAGTTACATACATAATGCTCCTTTTTTCTTTACTATGTCAATATATATTTCTAAGAACAAAGACATTATTTTATATAACCACAGACAGTAATCCAACCAGGAAATTTAATTGATATAAAACTTTCACCTGGCCCAGATTTCATATTTGAATTTTGCTTATGATCCTTTGCAGCTATTTTTTTTCTGTCTGGTAGAGGATCCAATCCAGGATCAGTCGTTGCATTTACTTTTGGCACATTTCTTTAGTAGGAACCCTTATTTTCTAATGAAAATGATGAAGAATTTACATTGAAGCATTTACATTTGAATGACTACAAAATAACAATTGCTTTAAAATGTTCTTCAGTTAGTGGTAAAATATAAGGGTTAATATTGCAGTCCATTCACCATTAATCACCTGGAATTTGGGCACCTGCTAGTAGAAATTACATATTAGGGTTACTCTGCGGACTTTGAAGAAAAGGCCTTCCTTTTGCCTGAAGGTGGGGCCAGGTGGAGATTATAGGCCATTTGAGGTTGCAGGCAGTATGTCATTTCTAAACTGCATGGCTAGCCACTCGTACCATTGTTACCTGGTAAGCAGAGGAGACCATGCATATGCAGGTGTGAGATGCTGAAGAAGCATTAACAACATATTAAACATTTAAATGGTGAGCCAGGCATTGCATCTTAGCACTGTGGGGTCACAGAGGAGCCTATAACTTTCATTATTTTAGCTCTCTGTGGAAGAAACAAAGCTTTGTATGGTGTTTTATGTTTAGAAACTGTTGGGGTGAGGGTGGTTATATATCTGTAAAATCAAGCTTATTCTGTCAAGCTACAACAGAGACATATCAATTTTAAACCTTAAAATCTCTTAGTATTATCTTGCATATATAAAACAAAAGATACAGCTCTAGCTGGGAAAACATTCAAAAATCCCCTTGAGTTTAAGTTACATCTGAAGTGATTCACAATAGGCTTAATTTAGGAAATATCTATATTCTGTGAATTCTAACAATTACATAAAACAGCATTTTAATTTGAGGTTCATAACCCTCAAATTTACATTTCAGATCACTGAAGATGAGGTCTGATAAAACTATTTGACTATAAAAGAATCCTTATCACTTTTCATTGAACAACAAGAAAACACAGGAAAAGTTCTGTTGTTGTATATGGACAAATAAATCAAAAACATTCTTACTTGAAACCTTCACCTCAATATGATTATTCAGGAAATGGGACCTTTGCTTAATTCTTTGGATTATAAATATCTACACCCAGAATTTCTATCAGCAATAAAAAGTAAACTATTTAAATAAAGTACTTTTAGATCCAAATATCTTAAATCCTAGTTTCTCTGTAATTAAAGCTGATTCTCAAAAGGATACTCAGATTTCTGATTTCTTATCTTTTCTCCTCTCAGAAAAGGGAATTATGTTAATTACTCTTTTCCATATCTCAGAAGGTTTCTAGTGTCAGAAGGCAGGACACTACACTTACACAGTTAAAGCATTTAAGAAATAAGTGGAGGTGCTGCCAGCTACATTTGTGATGATCTTAAAGAAAGCCTATGAGTTAGTAGAGATTCTGAATCAGTAGAGTACGAGGTAGGCTGGCTCTCCTTGCAAGAGGACTTCCTCAAGCATGGTCTCTGGGAACTGGTGGAGGCAGTGGCATGGATAAACAGAGTGGGTTGGGGGCATGCTTGACAAAAAGCCAAACTGAGGAGTTTAGATTGGGGATGATAAATAGTCTGTGTCCCACTCTAGGTTCTTGCACTTTTTGCCTAACACAGTATACTGGTGATAACAATGTTTTATAGTAAATTAGCCTTCTGCCATATAAAAAGTGACCTGAAGAAGGAGAGGCTTAGTGAAGGTCTGGACAATACTAGTGGGTATAGCAGAGAAAAAACAAGTTGAGCAACATGGATATCAAAAAATGTAAGTGGCATTTTCATATTAAGTTAACATTCTCTTTGGTTTTATAACTCATAGCACTTTCTCGAAAACAATTGTGAAAGGTGCTAAAAGGGCAGGCAAAATGACAATTGGGCGGCAGTATTTATTGAAGAGGAGGACAGGGACAATTGTTGAAGAGAGAGTGAACCGTCCTGGATGGAATGAAGAAGATGACATATCTGGTATGTGAGAACTCATTTTTCCTTCATGAATGAACTTTGTTCTTTCTTCTTATATGAGTAAGAACAAGAGATAAAGACATAGTTGCACTTAAACTTGACTCTTAAAAACCTAGACCTCATAAGATGGGAGGTACTTACCAGCTTCTCAGAACTGGGGAAAAAAATTTTTTTGTTTTCCCAGTATTCTGTTGTTCAGATAAGATTCTGTTAAGTTGTCTTCCTCCCCTGGGCTTCCCAGATAGCGCTAATGGTAAAGAACCTGCATGCCAGTGCAGGAAATGTAAGAGATGCGGGTTCACTCCCTGAGTTGGGAAAATCCCCTGGAGGAGGGCTTGGCAACCCACTCCTATTCTTGCCTGGAGAATCCCCATGGACAGAGGGGCCTGGCGGGCTACAGTCCATGGGGTCGCAAAGAGTCAGACACGACTGAAGCAACATAGCACACACACACTCCTTCTCCACTAAATCCATACTAATTGGCCACTGTTATGTGGGTCTCATTAAGGGAGAAAGAAAGAAATCCTGCTGCATTGAAAATTTAGGTATAAAGTAGTCCCCTGTACTTTATTGTTATGGAATAAGAATAAGATAATAAGGACATAAATTATTCAGAGTTGAATATTTGGGGTTTTGATGAGAACATTGTGGGTACTCCTAACCTATATGGGAAATCAAAGATGAAGGCATTCTTAGATGATAAGGAAAAAATGCCTGCTAAATATTTTAAAGAGCAGAACCTGGGAACCTGAGATAATCAGGAAACCAGTAGCAAAATTTTTCTATTCCTTAACCCAATGTCAGGTATGCTTATGGAATTAACACTAGAGAGAATCTGATCTAAGAGAGAGGATGCCATTGCATCCTTTTTCTTCTCAGACTCTTAGACTGGATCACCAGTGATTATACAACTACTACTTTTACTGCCACTGATAACAACAGAAGAACATTTTAAAGAAAGAAATATCTTTAGAGAGATCTTTAGCCAAAGGTCTCCATTTCAGTGTGTGTATCTACAGGCTTGCCTCTGGGGGCAGTGAAAAGATCATTTATTGGAACCCGGGCTTCCCACAGTCACATGGAAAGCCATACAAAAATTACTGCTACCCATCACTATCGACTCTTCTAATATAAAGCTTTTATGATTTCACAGAACAAAAACTTCTTCTATGATAATTATTCCACCAAAAGACCAAATTATGTAATACGCTTTGCTCTTCTGAAGATACAAGGCCAAAACAAATAAAACTGATACTTAATGATGCATTTGCATTGTGAAGTTCACAAACTAAAGCACAAAGGCTTATATTTATAGAAGTAAACTGGGGGGTTTTTTTTCTATTAATTGAAGAGAGCTATATCTTTCCCTTTGACATTAGAATTTTGAGTACATTTCCAAAAACTTTGAAAGGTTCATTTTAATTCTCTCATTGTAAAAATAAGTAGGAAAGTAAATTAGGACAGTTTTTAACATGGACTTTTTTTTTTTTAGTTAGAACATGCAGTACCAATTAGGAATGTTGTTGTTTTTAATCCTCCCTAAAATACTTGGTTATTGGGTAAACTCTTCCAACATCTAAAATTTTAAAGGCTTCTGTAACCTGTGATTGCAAAATTGAGGGAGTTTCCCATGTACACCACATCCTCTGATAAAATATAACATCCACCAAATATAGCTTCTTTATAGCTAAGAAAGATCCTTTCCCAGTAGTGAGCTTCTGCTTAGTTAAAAATTTCTAATGAAAGTTTATGCTCTTTAAAGTTAACTGAAACCTGATGAGTTTGTGTAATGATTGTATTAGAGGTGAGTTTTACTAATAGGTTAGTCTTTCACAAAGTATGAGTGTTTATAGAGTACTAAATAGAAATCACTCCAGGTGGACATTAAAAATCAAGCCTGACTAACAAAGAAAAATATGGGTAATATATTCAAAATTATATTGTTTTTAGAAATTTTAAGTTACTATCCCTGACGTTTTGAGTTAGTTAGGCTCCTAATATTTTATTTCCTGACTATTATAGTTTATGTTTGAGCATAATGATGCCTCATAGAAGTTCTGTGATTCAATTTTTGGCAGACATAGCACCTCTAGCCCTAATATAAACCTCTCTTGGTTAAAGATCCTCTTTAGAAGGAAGTTTCTAATCCTCTACTTTGAGCTATCTCATTTCTTCAAAACCTGTTTCTGCCATCAAGTTTCAGATGATAGTGAACTCCCCACGAGTACCACTCTAAAGGCCTCGGAGAAATCTACAATGGAACAGCTAGTAGAAAAAGCTTGTTTCAGAGACTATCAGCGTTTAGGTTTGGGAACCATAAGTGGCAGCTCTTCTCGCTCTAAACCAGAGTATTTTCGAATCACTGCCTCCAACAGGATGTATTCACTCTGCCGGAGGTAAGTCTGTTAGTCTCTCCAAAAGAGACCTTCCTTTCTTCCATCTGAGTCTTGAATGGGCTATTTGCATCCATAGCCAAGAGAGAAAGAGAGATGCTGGAAAATAGGGGCAGGGTGTCCAGGGGTATGTGCATTTAAGGGACATTTTTTTGTGCAGCATGTGCAAGCGTCTCACTGACATTCTCAGAAGTATAGCTGTATCACTCAACAGTGCCTACGTTAGATCAGAAAGTGGATAGTAATGGTTTTTGTCCACTTTATGAATTTCCCATATTTGTCTTTCTCTTCCCGTTTGCCCCTCCTCTAGCATGCCTGAGATACCTTGAAGTAGGAATAGAATTTGCCCAGGCAGAGGAGAGATGAAAATATACTGTAGGTCAAGGGACTGCAAACTTTTTCCTTAAAGGGCCAGATAGTACACATTTTCAACTTTACATAGCATATTTTCTCTTATTGCAGCTATTCAACTCTGCCACTGAAGCAGTCATAGCCTTTACATAAAGAAATGGGCAAGGCCAGTTTGGGCCCACAGGCCATAATTTGCTAATCCAAGTGTAGGTCAGGTTTCCTTATGTTGTCTAATTAGAATTTTTTCAAGAGATATTACTTAAAGAATGTAAATGAACACATGTTCTTTTTTCTATTGTGTCTACTGCTATTTTATATATATCTGTTAAGCCCTATTTCCTGCTTTATATCTTTTAAAACTACATTTTTACCCTCCACAAGTTTGATCATTTTCAGGTAAGTTCTTTTCTTTGCATGTATAAATTTCTGGTTTGATTAAATACAATAACACTGTGAAAGTACTTTGTAACTTGGAAGTCTTGTCCATATTTTAGAAAGTTATCTTAATGTTACTATTAGTTTCAGCCCTGCTGTTCTTGAAGAACTGTAGATATCTCATTTTAAATGACAGTTTAAGTGTACAATACAAATATGAAACTTGAGAAACAAATTGGGAATCTAGATTGACATTTGAGATAAATAAAAATTTCACATTAAGTACCGAAAGGCTGTGACTTTGTTGAGTACGCAGTAATTTTCCTGATACTCTGTCCTTCTAACTAAATTTTAAGTGTAAGCAAAGGCATAAAGTGTGATGTCCTGCTATTTGATAAGCTTGTTATCAAAATTTTATCTGGCAGTGAGAAAACACATGTTATTTATCATTTCACTCTGTCAGAAACAAAATAAAATCTTAATAGACCATTTATTCTAATGATTATTATAACAAAATTATGGTGATATTAAATAGCATAAACTTTTAAGCTGTTAGAAGGAAATGGAATAGTAAATAATCCAAAAGAAGGCAAGAAAGAGAGAAAAGGAATCATGCAGCAGATGGGACAAGTAAAAAGCAAATAGTAAGATGGTAAATTTAAATTCAGATATATCAGTAATTATGTTACTGATAATGTTGATAAATGTTCCAATTAAAAGAAAAAGATAATCAGAATTTGTTAAGCTTTATGCAGTATTTTGCCCACCTCATGCGAAGAGTTGACTCATTGGAAAAGACTCTGATGCTGGGAGGGATTGGGGGCAGGCGGAGAAGGGGACGACAGAGGGTGAGATGGCTGGATGGCATCAGTGACTCGATGGACGTGAGTCTGAGTGAACTCCGGGAGTTGGTGATGGACAGGGAGGCCTGGCTTGCTGCAATTCATGGGGTCGCAAAGAGTCGGACACGACTGAGAGACTGAACTGAACTGAATGCTGCTTTAAGGGCTATATCTAATATACAAAATTACCAAAAGGTTGAAAGTGAACAGAAAGAATACAGCATGCAAAACCACCTTTTAAAAATAGAGCTATTGTCAATATATAAATATTAAAATATATTTTAAAGTAAAATTATAGCAGTAAAAAAAGATGGCTCATAATGACAAAAGGTTCATTTCATTTCAGAATTCATTATGACCAAGAATTCATTATGACCAGAATTCATTATGACCATTATGACCAGAATTCATTATGACCATTTATTACAAGAATGCTAAACTTGCTTAACAGTTGAAAATTAATCAGCATAGTTTACCATATTAAAAGAATTACAGACTATTATAAGTTCATTGTATACAGAAAAGCATTTTATAAAGTATAATATATGAGTTTTTATTAAAAAAACTTTAAGCAGATTGGAAATACAGGGAGAGCGTCTTAATTTCCTAAGTGTCTAAAAAATACATCCTGCAGCAAAAATTACTTAATGGTAAAGTATTGACAACTTGTACTCTGAAATCAGGACAAAAATGCCCACTATCACCACTTCTAGTCAGTGTTGTACTAGAGGTCTTAGGAAGTACAAAAAAAATTAGAAAAATAAATAACTAAAGAAAGATTGAAAGGAAAGAAATAAAACTGCTTTTCACAGATGATCTGATTATACAGATAGAAAATCTGAGGAATTCAACTGATAAATGTTATATTAATAAGCAAATTTGCAAGGTTATTATAAAAAATTAGTCATATATATACACCAAAAACAAATAATTAAAAGATGAAAATTTAAATGATGTTATTTTGATACTATTAGTACTATTTAAAGTAGCACTAAAAAACATTGTTAAACACTTGGGACTAAATCTAATACAAGATGTATAAAATCTCTACATGGTACAGTCAAAACAGTATTAAGGATCACAAATAAATAGATATTTAATGTTCTTGGACTAGAATATTCAGTACTCTAAAACTGTACTGTTTTAGAGGAAACAGGATGCACATCCTGTTTCCAAGCACCTACCACCATACCCTAGATTGACTATGAAATTTTCAGAGTATAGTAGCAAATGTTTCCTAATCATTATCCACTGATAGATCCCACCCTGTGAGTAAGTTACCCTCTAATGAACTGATCCATTTTATTATTATATTTGTATAAATATATAATATTTACTTATGGAGCTGCCTGCCTCAAGCTTTAATCTCAAGATGCCTTCTCAATTTGGTAGGCACTTTTAGTTCCCTCCATCTTCCAACAATGCTCATCTTTAGTCTTCAGATAAATACAAATTCAAGTCCCAATGAGACAACTTTATACCTGCAAAAATGGCTAGTAAAAAATGTTGAGCAAGTAGAACTCTCTATTGCTGGTGTAACTGTAAATTGGTTAAACAACTTTAGAAAGCTCCCTGGCAGTATCTACTAAACTTCTAGACATGTACTGAACATGTGCACAATCTGTTATATATTTCTTGGAAAGTCTGCTCCATCTGGGAAAGCATACGTACTTCCAAAAAACAACTACAAGAATGTTCATGGCAACATGTTTCTTATATAGTAAAAAGCTAGACACTACTCAAAATCAAAAATAAAAGGATTAGATAAATAATTTAGTCACATAATGGGATAATATACACCAATAGTCCCTACCTTTTTGGCAACAGGGACCAGCTTCATGGACCTGCAGGCGGAGGTGGGTGTGGGGGTTTAGGTTATGATGTGCTTTATTTCTAATCTTACGCCACCTCTGATCTGAGAGGAGGTACTGATCTATGGCCCAGAGGTTGGGGACCCCAGCTCTACAGCAACGAAAATGAACAGACTACAGTTGCATGCAATAGCATGGATGGGTCTCATAAACATACTGTTGAGAAAAAGAAACCAGACACACACACACAAAATTCTATTTGTTCCTTTTTTTGTAAAATTCAAAAAACAGGCAAAACTCATCCATGTCGTTAGCAGTCAAGGATGTTTAATGATAATCTTTGGAGGAGGAAAAAGGAGAAACACTGATGGGGAGGTGACACAGGGGGACTTTTTGGGTGCTGGTAATGAACGGTCCATTTCTTGACCTAGGTGCTAATGACAGGAATTTCTTTTTATGTTAATTCATGTATGTTTCAAGCCATTTGTATATGTGTTACTCTGATTAGAAGTTTCCGCTTTCCAGAGGGAGTAAATGTTGCTCAGTTGTGTCCGACTCTTTGCTACCCCATCGACTACAGTCCATCAAATTCTCCAGGCCAGAATACTGGAGTGGGTAGCCTTCCTCTTCTCCAGAGGATTTCCCAACCCATGGATCAAACCCAGGTCTCCTGCAATGCAGGCAGATTCTTTACCAGCTGAGCCACAAGAGAAACCCAAGAATGCTGGAGTGGGTAGCCTATCCCTCCTCCAGCAGATCTTCCTGACCCAGGAATCGAACCAGGGTCTCCTGCATTGAAGGTGGATTCTTTTACCAACTGAGCTATGAGGGAAGCCCTAAAAGTTTCGACAGCAGCTCATAAAGCCCAGTCTACCTCAAGGCTTCCTCTGGTACCCATGGCTGGTAGCTCTAAGTAGTGGTGGTAGAATAGGGTGGGTGGCAGGATAAAAGGATATATCTTTCATGCTAAATGACATTGGTCCTGAGAGTAGCCTCTGCTGGCCTTCAGGCTCTATGCTTTTTACCCTAGCACCAGTGGCTATCCAGCCGTCACTCAGGCCCATGCCTGGGACTAGTAAAGTCTTAGATCCTGTGTGTGGCAAAGCATGGTCCGTGGTGCTAGTGCCATGGAAGGAAGGGATGGGGGAATGGGGTAGAGAAGTATGTTGAAACAGTACCAAAAGCTATTAAGCATTACTCTCTTTCTAATACACAAAATCACTATAGTATCTAGAACCAAAAGGGGCAATAAACAGATACTAAACTGGAGTTAGAAAGCCCTTGCTATACATCTGAAACTAACACAACATTGTAAAACAACTGTACTGCAATTTAAAAAAAGAAACGAAACATAGGACCCTAATAATGGAACTCCTTTTCAAGTCTTCATGAATGATTATGTCTACAACTATGACTCTTTATCAATTTGTGATATTAGAAAAAGACAGCCTATAAACCTGGAGCACGAAAGTTCTACTGCTGCTGTCGCTTCAGTCGTGTCCGACTCTGTGTGACCCCAGAGACGGCAGCCCACCAGGCTCCCCCGTCCCTGGGATTCTCCAGGCAAGAGCACTGGAGTGGGTTGCCATTTCCTTCTCCAATGCATGAAAATGAAAAGTGAAAGTGAAGTCGCTCAGTCATGTCTGACTCCTAGCGACCCCATGGACTGCAGCCTACCAGGCTCCTCTGTCCATGGGATTTTCCAGGCAAGAGNGGATTCTCCAGGCAAGAACACTGGAGTGGGTTGCCATTTCCTTCTCTAATGCATGAAAGTGAAAGTGAAGCCGCTCAGTCGTGTCCGACTTGTAGCGACCCCACGGGCTGCAGCCCACCAGGCTCCTCCATCCATCCAGTCTACTTTAAACCAAAAGTATTTTAACTGGAAAAATGGTAAAATGCGAGGTGTTTGGTGGTCATTAAGTGATGAGATGGTAATCAATATCTTTAAACGTGGTTTATCATTTACAAATTGGAGTTAACACTCACTACTTAGAGATTTATGAGAATTGAATGAGGTCATTTAAATTTAAAATGAGGGGGTGTGTGGGAAGCATGTCACAAGGAAAAGGATACATGTCTACATACAACTGATTCATTTGTTGTACAACAGAAATTAACACAACATTGTAAGGCAATTATACTCCATAAAAAATAATAACATTTTATAAGTAAAATAAGGTGCTTTTCTCAGTGTCTGGTAGCTGGTAATCTCTAAATAAATAATAGTAAACCTTATCTTAAATTAATTAAGACATCTAGCTTCTTTCATTTTAATAATTGTCTTAAGAACACTCATTTTTTGGCCTAATGAGACTATACACACTTGGGAAGTAAGCCCAACCTTATGTGTATCTTTTCATGTCCAGTATGAGGCACAGGATAAATGTTCCATAAAATTAATGAAGCATAATGAACATAGCAGGCATGCAATGCCTTTTTATTAAGTTAATGAATAAAAGGGTGAGTGAGTGAATTAGCGTGAATTGTCTGTAGTTTCTATTGATTACCCTCAACTGTTAGAAGGAAAGGTGACGTAGTATCCAAGTAAGTTCTGTGAAAAATTTGGCAGAGTTCCTCGAGAGAAGGTGGGATGGGACGGCAACGTGAGCTCTATACGGAACGTTACGTGCCATGTCCCTTACGATAAAGCAGTCCACTGCATCCTGGGAAAGTATCCCGGAGCTGCGCAAGCAAAATCTCTTTGAACTGTGTTAGGACAGAGCTTGTCTCTCACCCTATCTGGAATTTTATCTTAGAAGCTTACAGGCTTATGCAGCATTAAATTTCATTTTATAGAATACACATTTAGCATTTTGCCATAAACAGAACTCATTAAAACAAATGGAATGTACCAGAGAAGTTTCTACAGAACAAGGTGTTCCTTGTAAAAGCCCAGGGCCTCTGTAATTCTCTTCTCTTTCTGAATAGATGGTTCATTCTGGGCACCAAGCAGAGCTCCAAATCCAATGTCATCATCTGCTGGTCCCAATCTTATCAAAAGTTTGTATTTTTAAAGGAAATACATAAAACTGAAAGATAATATTCTTTTCGTTTGCTCACAGGAAACAAGCATTGTGTTTTTCACTGAAAAATTCTGGCTCACACAACCCTTGACATCACAACTGATCTCAAAGCCCATTCTTGTTTTGGAATTTTTTGAAAGTTTGATTGCAAGTTCTGCAGAAATCATCATTTAAAAAGCAAGAGCTCAAACTGTTTTTGATGCTGGTTCAACAGGATCCAAGGTACGTCAGGCCAATGTAAAGGAAATGACTTAAACCAATGATCAAACTTGTGTGTAATGTCCTCGAGAAAGAAGTAAGTGATTTATGTCTAAATATTTTATGAACCTAAAGGCTGAATCTGAAACAGCTCTGAAAGGCCAAAGTCCTTGAAGAATGGATGGTATCGTTTCTTTGGTTACTCTTCTGGAAAGACCCTGGAAGAGTCTGGGGACGGTACCTGAGGTTAAGGGGGAAAGCCACTAACGGGACGGTGCCATACGGTTTCTTCACCTTGTTGATGAGCTGAGTCTTCAAACCCCCGTCACTGGAAGACTCGTCTTGTGGTCTGATACAAAATGTCTGTTCACAGATTTGTGAATCAGTGGTGACAGAGGCGAGAGTGTGGTTGACAGGTGGAACTGGACTGCATTGAGGAAATTTTCAGCTGTGGTAAAACTAGTGAAGAGAGGGCTTAAGCTCCAGTGAGAGGCAGGATTCAGTGAAAATGTCTATAAAGCAGGGTATGCAAAATGTTTGAGAATGACAGTGTCACTCTCTGTCCTGAGATGGAGACTCTGTATGTTTGACACTGATGATGGAGGTGTGCATGACAATATCTCACCCTCCTAAAATTGTTGCTTAAATGAAATTATGCCTATGACAAAAACAATACTTGTCATTATATGTGAGGCAAAAGTAGCTATCAAGCAGAGGCAATTATTTAGATTGTCTTCAGATACTACTCTAAATCAGACAGCTATGATAGCAGCAGGCCAACCATTCTATCTCAGACATCCATGATTTACTGATTCTGATTTTTGTAGCAAGAGAGAATGGATAAAAGAATTTATGACATGGAGAGAGAGAAGCATCTTTCATTCCACATCTATCAAGACTCCTTTAAAAGCGCTAGAAAATGTCCAGCAAAAGCCAGTGCTGATCATGCGACTGAGAGTTCATTGACACACAGTCTGTCTGAGATTGTACAGAAGTTACCTGGTGGCCAAGTCTATCTCAAAAACGCTCCCTTCCACTCGTCTCCTCCTCATTACAGATGGCCAACTTTCTATTGACTTCTTTCAAAATTTCCAACAAAGGTTAGAGATGGTTGGCTATTTGAGAAAAATTGAGCACGTTAAAGGATGTGGCTAAGCTACTTACTATTTTCAAAACTTGAAGAGGAATATTTCAGACAGAACAGAGTAAAACAGAAAGAAAAGAAAGCCTTTTAAAGTTGCATCGAGGGGCTCAGGAAGATAAGAACCCATCTGCAGAAACAGGAAGATGTGGCACATGGATTTTTTTTTTTTTTAAACTGGTATTTGAAACTCCTCATGTACAAGATTGAACTTCTTCCCAAGCAAGGCGTCTCTGGTTTTACCTCTCAGTAAGTGGCATCAATATCTTCCCAGCAATGTAGACTCACACGTAAGAGCCATCTTTGAGCCCTCCTCCCCTACCTCCGCAGTATTCAACAGGCTATCTAAGGTCCTACTGATTCTATCTTGACAGGGTTTCTCACATCGCTTCTCTCTTTCCCATTGCCATAGCTACCTTCTTAGTACAAGTCCTTAACTTCTGACTGCCAATTCTAGAGTGTCTGCCAATATCAACAATCAATTCTTTTTTTTTTTTTTAAGTAGTTGCTGCCATACCTTCTTGTGGTATCCTAGGCAGATGTTTGGTCTTTGGCTCACATCCCTGGCACAGAGCTCCTAAAACCCTTGGATTTTCCTGAGTGATAAGGGTGGGAAAAAAAAAAAAAAGCTTCTTTTGTTCTAATGAGGGATCCCTAGATACCTTCAGGATGGTGTTATGTCATCAGAAAACCCAAGCCTTGATTAGTAGCTTAGAAATTTTAGCTTTGCTTTCCCAGTCTCCCGGAAGGGGAGGGTCTGGGGATTAAGTTAACCACCTATTATTTAGGTTACTATAATGACCTCCTGTTACTTAATCAATCATGTTTATGTTATGAGACTCTTAAATGATGGGGTTTGGAGAGCATCTGGGCTGGTGAGCACATCTGTATGCCAGAAAGGGGCACAGCCCGCCTCTAAGGAGATGGAACCCGCACTCAGGACCCTCTGAATCGTGCCCTGGGTGCCTCTTCACCTGGCTGTTCGTTTCTATCGTCATAATACCTTTTCTAATAAACTAGTAAACGTAAGTGAAGTGTGTTCCTGAGTTCTGTGAGTCATGCTAGCAGCTAACTGAATCTCAGGAAGCGATTGTGGCAAACTCTAATTTATAGCTCGTCGGTCAGAAGTATGAGAGACCAAGGTTTGCAGTTGGAATCTGAAGTGGAAATGATCTTGTGGATTTTGTGGGTTTTCTGGATCTTCCTGCTAACATTCATGACCCCCGTGAGAGGGCACCGAGACAAAATGTCCACATATTATCCATCTTCATTTCACACAGAATGCCAGGAATCGGCACCTTGTGAATCAGTTCACTTGCTCNGCTTTAGCATCAGTCCTTCCAGTGAACACCCCAGACTGATCTCCTTTAGGATGGACTGGTGGGATCTCCTTGCAGTCCAAGGGACTCTCAAGAGTCTTCTCCAACACCACAGTTCAAAAGCAGCAATTTTTCGGTGCTCAACTTTCTTCACAGTCCAACTCTCACATCCATACATGACCACTGGGAAAACCATAGCCTTGACTAGACGGACCTTTGTTGGCAAAGTAATGTCTCTGCTTTTGAAGGCAGGAGACCCCGGTTCGAATCCTAGGTTGGGAAGATCCGCTGGAGAAGGGATAGTCTACCCACTCCAGTATTCTGGCCTGGAGAATTCCATGGACTATACAGTCCATGGAGTCGTAAAAAGTCAGACACAACTAAGCGACTTTCACTTCACTTTACTCCACTTCAACCAATGGATTTGTTTGATATATTTATAAAAAGATAATCCAAGGTTATTGACTTTAGGAGGAGAACTCAGATTAACTGGTTTCAGATTAAGAAACTTTTCACAACCGGCTTCCTGCCAAATTGTTAATAAATATGCAGACCCAATCAAATACAAAAGTGGTGTTTCTTTTGTGCAACTTGGCTTGCATTTTCCTGAAAGTTATCAGTGAGGGCAGGGCACTGATTTATCTGTTGAACCATTTTATGGGCCAGAGGGCTTTTCAAGATGTGCCCATATGTTACCTTCACAAGTCTGAGTCTTGGAACTGTTACTAACTGATGCTGATGGTGGGGTTGTCCATGGTCCAGCCCTTCCAAACAGCAGCTGAGGAGCTGCAGCCAAGGTCCTCCGTACAGACCCTTATGCTGATTGGAGGAAGCCCTGGGAGAAGGCTTGGAGCAAAAGGGAGAATAGTCCAGGCTTTTGAGAGACAAATCTGGCTGTGGAAGCCTTGAGATCTCATCCCTGCCCCTGGAATTCTACCATGGGGGGACAATTCATTTCTGCTGGATGAGAAGAAAATAGTGAGTTTAACTCATCTTATGTCCTCCGTTACCATTAGCGTGGTCATCATCAACGTGTAATTATTGAGTGCCTACTGGGTGACAGGGAAGGACAGGGAAGCCTGGCGTGCTGCAGGCCATGGGGTCTCAAAGAGTTGGACACGACTCAGCAACTGAATAACTGGGTACGTGCCCTTTCACTGGGGAATATGCAGCTCTTGTAAACCATGGAAAAGCAATGGAGAATTTTTAGGAGATTTAACAGAGAAATGAGTAGTCATATATTAAGCATAAAAATTTTAGGTAAATACACATATCTGTGTAAAATGAACGAATATTGATAGCCAAATGGCTATTTTGGCTTTGAATTAGTCTCCAGATTGGAAATGACATGTTCCAATTAAGAACAGGTGATCATAAGTAGATAGTTAAAGCAATATAATATAAAATATTTAGCAGTCTTTTTCAATAGTTACTGAATGAACTACTAGCACACTAAGCTTAAAAAATAAGTGCTACTTAATAAAGATAAGTTGTGAAGCTATTTTAGGTCCTCAGAGTACTATGGTCTTTAAATCCAGAGCATTATTGGGACATTTCCTTCCCATCAGCGATCCCATGAATTTCTGGGACCAATCAGATAACCAAGATAAGCACTGTTTCTTAATATCTAGAGGCTCTCTGGCCTCTAACATATCTCTTTGGAAATGGAAATATTAAGGACAAAATGAAGTATAGTTATGGTCCCCTCAGAATTCTGGATCTCTAGACTTCTAGGTAAGTTAGATCAGATTCAAACAAGGAGGAGGTTAGAGAAGAACTATCTTTTGGGGAAGGAGAGATGCTCTCCTTATTTGAAGTCCTGCCTCCCTTCTGTCGGGGAGTGGTCCTCTCACAGCAGCTCCTCCCTGCTCTGGCTCTGTCCCAGGCCTGAGTAGAAGCTGTGGGCCTCTGTCCCTGGTCACCAAGGTGAGGGAGTTTGCCTAAAGGCAGGCTCACACTTCTTTCCTGCTGCCCACCATTCAATACCCAGAAGAGTTTTCTCGAACCTTGTTACACAGCTCAGCGCAATGTAAGAGTTGCTACAGGAAAGTGAAGTCGCTCAGTTGTGTCCGACTCTTTGTGACCCCATGGACTGTAACCTACCAGGCTCCTCTGTCCATGGGCTTTTCCAGGCAAGAGTACTGGAGTGGGTTGCCATTTCCTGCTCCAGGGAATCTTCCCAACCCAGGGATCAAACCCAGGTCTCCCACACTGCAGGCAGACGCTTTACTGTCTGAGCCACCAGGGAAGCTACCAAGATCTACTGAATATACAACAAATATGCCTTTCCCAAGGTCCAGAGAGATAGCCCCCCAAGAAGCTAGTCTTCCCGAGGGAACCACTCTTGGACGCATCTGTGTTCCTAATCTGGCTCCTCCCATTCCATGCTTCGTTTTTCTGACTTCTGCTTTGCAAATCTATCCCCTCCCTTTTGGGAAACGTGTCTCTGAACCCACAGTGGTTGATCTTCCACAATCCGTGCTTCTCTTCCACAGAAGTGCTTTTTTTTTTTTTTTTTTCAAATCTGAGACATTCATGTCAAAGTAACATACTTGGTAGGTTAGGGAGAGGGTCAGTGGTCTTCACTGACGTTCCATAAGTAGCTTGGCAACAGCCAGGATGGACCTGAGTCCTCCAGCCCCCTCTCAACCTGAGGCTGCACTGGGAGTCCACGGAGGGCAGCTTTGTGCAGTGAGGAATGTTTAAAGCCCACACGCACGTGCACGCACACACACGCGTGCACACACACTCCCAAAGCACACCTCAATTCTGATGCATGGTGAATTACAATCCTACAATAGAACAGAGAAATAATTTTCTCCTTCATAACCAAACTTCACATTTTTTAGGGCTAATACCAAAAATGCTATTTCCTTTCTTTCATTGCTGCCTTTTAATGATTAATGCCTTTTCTTCACAAAGACCCTATGGAAGCTTAGAGATTCCTTCAGGTTCTCCTGAGGGTAGAGGAAGTTTTATGTTTCCAGTTATCTTTTTTCCAGTTACATTTTTAGCACAATAACTCAGGAGATTCGTTAGTTCCTCATTTATTTATTGATTCATTCAACAGACATTTGTTGAGTGCCACTTAGTTCTTGGGGGGAAATATTGTATAAACATAAACAAGACATGCTTTCAGTCCACAAACAGCTCACAGATTAAGTGTAATACCATGTGGAAAGTGCCTTAAAAGGTGCTAAGCGGACATGGAAAGTTCCAGATTTTCCTTGGAGAGTCATATTTCTCATTTATTTTGATAATGTGAAGTAGTAATTCATTTGTGAGGGAATCGTTTCTTTTTTCTTTATTAGACATTCGTACTGCACTTTCTCTCAGAACTTACATTTGGGTTCTTGAGAAATATGTGTGTTCTCTTCAACAGTCCTCTGTGTTCAACTGGAAGAAGAAACCATCACACCTTCAACTTAATAGTGATGGGTGGTAACACAAAGGGTGATTAGACCTGAGAGACCCCAGTAACCTGGGCATATTCCAAAATATTTTCATTTCATCTTAAGGATTAATGAATCTTACATCATAAGTGAGTGAAAGTAAAAGTGAAGTCGCTCAGTCCTGTCCGATTCTTTGCGACCCCATGGACCATAGCCTACCAGGCTTCTCTGTCCATGGGATTCTCTAGGCAAGAATACTGGAGTGGGTTACCATTTCCTTCTCCAGGGGATCTTCCTGACCCAGGGTATGAACCTGGGTCTCCCACATCGGAGGCAGACGCTTTAACTTCTGAGCCACCAGGGAAGCCAAGTATCAGCTAATTTTGTCAACTTCACCCTTGCAAAAAAAAAAAAAGCCGTGACTCGTGGTGCACATATAGCTACTCTCTCACTCCGGTAACTCTCCTAGGCCTCTTCTTCTGGATTCACGCTTTCTCAGGTAGGGGAAGAGGAAACGGTCAAATGTAGGGGAAGGTCAGTGATGCTGTGAATCTAAAATCCGTTCATCCATTTACCCTTTGAATAGCTGTTAAGCCCTTTGCTCTGGAGTGGCCTTTGAAGACGTAACGTTCAGTAACAGCAAACACAGGTGCTGGGGCATGCTGCTAGCTGTTCCCCAGGTTCAATCTCCTCATCTTTCCAGCACACATGGTTGCGAGCTAGCTCCTACATGTTCCAGATTTGTTGTTGTTGTTGCAATTATTAATGACACTGTGAGTAAGTTGTGGCTGATAGGTTGAGCGTAGAAGCAACCTTTCTTCTTCAGAGACCCTGACCTTTTAAAGGACTCTGAATACACGCTGCTCTGGCCCGTTCCTCTTCTAACTGACAGGGAGACAGTAAGACGCTGGCCGCCCTCTTCAGTCAGGACGGAGGCCTGTGCTGAGGAGAGCAGCCATCCCACCAGCCCTGGATTGCCCTCACCTGGAATGTTACACGAAAGAGAAATACACTTGCAGCCTGTATAGCCTGCATTACTTGTGGTTTTCTTTATTAAAACATTTTAGCCTGTTTCTTCTTCTCTGATAGCTCAGTTGGTTAAGAAATCACCAGCAATGCAGAAGACCTCAGTTCAGTTCCTGGGCTGAGAAGATTCCCCTGGAGAAGGAATAGGCCCCCGTTCCAGTGTTCTTGGGCTTCCCTGCTGGCTCAAATGGTAAAGAATCTGCCTGCAATGTGGGAGATCTGGGTTTGACCTGTGGTCTGGGAAGATGCCCTGGAGAAGGGAAAGGCTACGCACTCCAATATTCTGGCCTGGAGCATTCCATAGACTAAGGAGCACTAAGCACAGGCGGCTGCGAGAGCTGGCCTTCCCTGGGGGACTTTCCAAAGCCCCCCATTTCAGCGTTCTTGGGCTTCCCTGGTGGCTCAGACAGGAACGCATCTGTCTAAATTTGGCCTTGGAATACGGAATGAAGCAGGGCAAAGACTAATAGACTTTTGCCAAGAAAACGCACTGGTCATAGCAAACACCCTCTTTCAACAACACAAGACAAGACTCTACACATGGACATCACCAGATGGTCAACACTGAAATCAGCTTGATTATATTCTATGCAGCCAAAGATGGAGAAGCTTTATACAGTCAACAAAACAAGACCAGGAGCTGACTGTGGCTCAGATCATGGNAAAGTTATGACCAATCTAGATAGCGTATTGAAAAACAGAGACATTACTTTCCTGACTAAAGTCTGTCTAGTCAAGGCTATGGTTTTTCCTGTGGTCATGTATGGATGTGAGAGTTGGACTGTGAAGAAAGCCAAGTGCCAAAGAATTGATGCTTTTGAACTGTGGTGTTGGAGAAGACTCTTGAGAGTCCCTTGGACTGCAAGGAGATCCAACCAGTCCATCCTAAAGGAGACCAATCCTGGGTGTTCATTGGAAGGACTGATGCTGAGGCTGAAACTCCAGTACTTTGGCCACCTCATGCAAAGAGTTGACTCATTGGAGAAGACTCTGATGCTGGGAGGAATTGGGGGCAGGAGGAGAAGGGAACAACAAAGGATGAGATGGCTGGATGGTATCACTGACTCGATGGACATGAGTTTGGGTGAACTCCTGGAGTTCATGATGGACAGGGAGGCCTGGCATGCTGCGATTTCATGGGGTCGCAAAGAGTCGGACACGACTGAGTGACTGTTAGGACGACAAAAGAAGAGTTTTGATGGGGTGGGAGGCACACAGTTTGACCTGTAACAATTATATGTAGCTTTTTCCTGAACTTTTAAAATACTTGTTGTTTAAAGTTTAAGACACAGTCTTCAGTCTTCTCCTCATTTCTTTCTTGGTGAGTTTGAACTAAAAGATAGTACAGTGTATTTCTCCTATGGTTTCTGGTATTTCTGTTGCCAGGAACTGCTGTCAGGATTTGGTTCGAAGCTGCAGTTCTCTTATTTCTTTATTTGCCATCTGAAAGCTTATATTAGCAGGCATGTCAGCACCTTTTCCCTTTAGCTTTTAGTAGAATGCAACTTCTTGCATTTATCTAGTTGAAACCCTCCCATCCCCATCCTACTCTTGATTTTTGTCTTCGTAAACTTCATCAACAACAAACTTATTATCTATTCCTCCACTTGGCCAGGTTCCCTATATTATAAATTTTAGGTATGAAACTGTCTCTGTTTCTGTGTTGGTACCTAAGGCTCAAGGATGTTCACCAATGTGTTTCAACTACAATATCTTTTTCATTTTTTATATTGGCCTCATGGCTTTTTTTATGCAAGGGAATCCCCACTAGTGGTTACATTCTAATCTCGGGTCCTTTCTTTTCTACTCAAATGTACCTAGAAAGCTGTATTTACATCTTAGGGTTAAACTCTATTTAATTTGTTTGTTACTCTTTCTATGCATAATGAGGCCATAATTATTATTTATGATCCCCTTCCCAAATATTTTCTCCTAAAAATTACTGTAAACTTGGTGTGTTTCCTTATGACAGATTTTTGCTCCTAAGCAGGTCCATCTCTTAATTCTTCTTTCCTAAAGCCTCCACTTCTCCCAAGGTCCCAGTGATTAACTGGAAGATGAAATGTGGCCGCTTCCTGACACCTTAAACTTCTGTGTCCCTCGAGCTGCTTTCCTTTGCCTCTTCTGATAGCATCAGTTCAGTTCAGTTCAGTTCAGTCGCTCAGTCATGTCCGACTCTTTGCGACCCCATGAATCGTAGCACACCAGGCCTCCCTGTCCATCACCAACTCCCGGAGTTCACTCAGACTCACGTCCATCGAGTCCGTGATGCCATCCAGCCATCTCATCCTCGGTTGTCCCCTTCTCCTCCTGCCCCCAATCCCTCCCAGCATCAGAGTCTTTTCAATGAGTCAGCTCTTCGCATGAGGTGGCCAAAGGACTGGAGTTTCAGCTTTAGCATCATTCCTTCCAAAGAAATCCCAGGGCTGATCTCCTTCAGAATGGACTGGTTGGATCTCCTTGCAGTCCAAGGGACTCTCAAGAGTCTTCTCCAACACCACAGTTCAAAAGGGATGACAGCATCATCCCTCCTCATATAGAGCAGCAGGAAAGGACTGGGGCAAGCTTGGAAAATCTCAGAAGATTCTCTGTTAACATGAACATGGCAGGTAGACTCACACTCAGATTGGCCAGGGCATAACTACATGTAGACACTTGCATGCCTTGCCATTAGTTCATTTCTTTGTTCCCATCCTCAAGTATAGAGTCTTCATTTTTCCAGAGAGCTAGGTACCACTTCACCAGCAGTTCCTCATTTACCCTGTGTGGAAAGAGCCTCCTATCTTGAAATCTCCCTACCAACCTTCTCCTTTTTTCTATTCTATTTTCACTGTTTTTCCATCCCTTTTCATTGTCATAGAATCTTAGTTCCTGCTTTCCTTCTTATGCTCTCTCCACTGTGCCTCTTACCTACCCTGATGAATGAGGGTTTAGACTGACCTCCACCTTCTCCTTCACCCTTTTGCAGTCAGGGTGGTCACTTAGCATTGAGCATGCATGTTGAAGAGTTCCTAAGATGGGAGAAGCAACCTTTTTGCTTCTTAACTGCAAGAATCAGTTAAGAAAAGATGAAGATGTGAATAGATAACATCGCTTTTCATTTAAAATGACAGTAGGTTTTGTGCCCTATGAGCAAAATGCAGATATTTGCAACTCGGATAAATTATCTTGTGTAGAAAAATGCCATGAGAAAATCCGCCTCTTAAATATAAAAATGAAATAGCTGGATGTATTTGAGAAGTAGCCACAGGGAGGAAAATTTTTAAATTTTTCCTCCTTTACATTTCCACGGCCCTTTAAGTTCCTCAGCAGTGTTATTTTATCCTTAAAATAACCTTCAGGACAGGTGTTTCAAGAGACTTTGACAGATGACATGACCTAGCCAAGATCACTTAGCAAATAAGAGCAGAACTGGGACTAAGATCAGTTCACTCCATTTCAGTGCAGCATTCCCTGTGTATAACTGAGTGTATATATAACTGAGCATTCCCTGTGTATTCCCTGAGTATAACTTATACGTCATGCATTTTGCTAGGCATAAGGTTACTTTGATAAATATAGTACACTGTCCCTACATTCAGTCCTAGCATCTCTTTTCCTTCTTCTCTTGCTTTGTTCTGAACAGAGTAGAGAGAATAATACCATTGTTCAGGAAACTCACGCTCTGAACAACACTGCATTCCCATGGGTGGGATGAACTAGATGACCTCTTCCCTGAAGCAACCTCTTTATCCAGACCCTTCTGGACAGATCCAGGGCCACATGGTTGCTTATGTAACAAGACACTAAGAGTTTGGTTCAGTTATATTCAGACTCAAACTGCGGTCCTACCACTTAGTATATGATAGTAGGCAACTTAGGAAACCTCTTCATTTTCAGTGTCCTCATCTGTAAAATGGAGTATTTTATCTTGTGTAGAAAAATGCCATGATATAATATTATCATGATAAAAGTGTTTTAGCTTTCAAGTGGTTATAAGGAAAGAATGAAATATATGTTAAGCACTTAACTTAGTAACTGGCTCATTATTAATAGGAGCTCAGTGAATGTCAGTTCCATTATTATTATTGAAGTTATTGTCATTATCGTTGCTTAATATTCCACTGAAATGGGAGGAAAGTCTATATTTGAATGTAAATTGCCTTAAGTCTGGTTGCTTCTCACTGGCAAAAGGCAGGTAGATAAAGGAGAAGTGCCTTAGGCCTAGACCAATAACTTTCAAATTTTTTTGATCACGACTTATGGATATAAAATATATTTCTTACTGTATGTATACATATTCCTTTGTATATGTATGCAAAATGTATGTAGACTATAATGAAAGTTTCACAAAATAGTATTCATCTATATACCACAAGCAGTGCACATACCTTTTTTCTGTTCTAATGTTTCACTTCTCTAAAAGTACTGTTTGACCTTCTAAAATCATTTCACAAACCACTAAGGAGGACTCTGCAGTTTGGAAACACACACCTCTAGGTTGATGTTAGCATGCTCAGGACACATATTTGACACCTGAGAATCCCTTAGGAAAATAAGTAGACCTCACCACCAATGAAGTAGTGTCATACCTTTGGGTAACATGATTGCCAGATGGAATTACAGTTGTTTAAGTCCTGTATTGGCCCCATATCAGTACAGGCTATTTTCTCATTGCTGATTTTCTGCTCAGTGATTAAATACTTGGCAGTTTTTCATTAATGAGGCTCTGTTTGAGGAAGTACTCAATTATTTTAAAATTTAATACCCCTTTTATTCTTTCAGGGCAAATAAGTGAGTTCAGGATATAGTAGAAAACCACAATAGTTCACATGTATCAATTTTCAAAAAGAAAATAATCAACAAATGTTTGCAGAACCTACATTTCAGGCTCTCAGCATAGAGATAAGACTATTTGTGGGGAATTCCCTGACAGTCCAGTGGCTGGGACTCTGTGCTTTCACTGCTGAGAGCCCAGGTTCAATCCCTGATTGCGGAACTAAGATCCCACAAGACGCATGGCACAGCCAGCAACAACAAAGACTAAATGTGATTAGGTCTCTGCCCTTTGGAACACACAATCAAGTAGAATAAGATGTGCAAATAATCAGTGTGCTGTGGGATCAGAGTTCAAATAGAGCTCTCTACAACTCTAGGGACAGTCAGGAATGGTTTTCAGAGTTTACATTGTTTCTGGATCTTAAGGAATAAGGAGTTTGTCAGGTAAAGAAATGGGAGAGGTCATTCTAGGCTGATGGACTAGCGTAAGAAAATGATATATTTAGAGAACAATATCTCAAAATCAGGGAACCAACCACTCAGGCGTCACTGTAAGCAAGCATTTACTGATCTGTATTTCAGTACGAAAGCTCAGAACCTTGACAGAAAGGAGACTAGTAGGCTCACACACAGGAGGCCTTGTGCCTTTTTCAGCTTTTTGTTCTGTCTCGTAGTAGCATTTTCTGTGTACCATCAGCCAGCACCTCTGCAGCCCTGAGCTTTCTGACTTCTTTTAGCTACTGAAACCATCAGTGCCCTTCGTTTCCTGTTTCCAAAGGAGTGAGGCAGAAATGAAAGATCATGTCTGATGATTCTTCTTTTATCAGATTATGTCGTATTTATGCAGTTTTGAAATAGCTAGCTTAATTATCCTGCCATTAATGTTTTCAATCCATAATAAGAACAGAATCCTTTTCCTTAAGTGACTTGAGCAGTTCTTTTGCTCAGGAAAGAATATAACTGTGACTTACTTCTCACCATGTTTGTTTTTACCAGGTAAAGTTTGCCACAGTCACGAAGCACTTTCTGTCAGAAAAAAAAAATTACTCAAATTACAAAAGTATTATCTTTGATACTACCTATCATTTTGGTGCAAGTAGGGATTTTAGGAGAAGTCATTATGTCAGCCATCATAAGCTATATTTTTTGTGGCATTGGGTATTGTCACAGGATCATAAATTAACTATTGGCTTATGGAAAATAAATGGAATTTCCAAGTGAAAAGAGAAAAAAGAAGATAGTGTGGCAATGCTTACTGCTCTACTGCAAAAACATGCCCTTTGTTATTCCAAATGGTTGGTAGAGCTTCATTCCTGATATGATGCCCTTGCTCAAAGAATAAATGTATCATATAGCAAATCGTATTTGCAAATCAGTTAGCCTCATTAAGTACCAGGACCAGTGTATTCCTAACATTCACCCCTTCCCCAAATTCCTCAATTTTATTATAAAAATTTGTTTCTCACCAAATGACAACCTCTAAAAGCTTATTCCATTTGGTATAATTTTTTAGTGGCACTCTTTGCTGTGCTGTCCATTTCATTGTGCTTATATTTATAAACAAGTGCTGAAATTTCATTTAACAGACACTCAGTTCATCTTTTTGTGTGACTGTTTATTTATTAATCAAATAAGCTTTTTACTTGTTAATCAAATCTTCTGCTTTTATTATATTTACATTTTCCCTATTGTTAATTTAATTTTTAAAATTAACCTGTTCTTCTCTTATGCAATTTGCTCTGATGTTTGCTGCTATGTGCATTTCATTCCTCCTTCCTTCTTTAATCTTACCTACCAGTGCATGGGTACAGAGATAAATGTTATAATCAGTCCATTCCCAAATCTTCAGCTAAGGAAAGAGTACATAATCAAGGTACTGTATTATTTGTCCTGGTGTATCACTGTTTTTAACCATCTTCATATGAAGGCATATGTGTTACAAGTGACTTTTTTCACATTTGTTTGTCAAATTGTATTCTTTATTCTCATCCACATTCTGAATTTCCTCTGTGACTTCATTTACAAAAAAATTAACACTTGCCATAGTATCTAAGAAACTTCATAGGTTATAATAGATTCATCCATATTAAGCAGGAATTATGAAACCTTTTCTTGAGAACTGGTCTTCTGACCCTATAGAAGCTTATAAAGAGAGAAACAGATATGACATTATCATGGTGACTTCTGGTCACCTAGAAACATGGCTTGATTTAATATTTGTCAAAGATTAAAGCTTCTCAAAGAGCCTTTCCAAATCTAAAGAAAGCTCTTTAGGGAAGCAGTAGCAGTGTTATGTACCCCTGTGACTCCATCACCAGCCTGACACCACAGTCTATGGGCATTTCTAAGGACCTCTGTCAAATTCAAGATGTATTATATGCCTTTGTGTTTAAATATTTAATATTTGATAGTCTAACTTGCATATAAAATGCTTGATTTTTCTAATTAATATAATTAAGGTCAACTTAAGAGATTCTTCCTAGTAGCTTAGCTTCGTCTTTCCCTTAGAAGACATCTGCTTCTGACTGTCCCTCTTAAATAAAGCCTCCTAAGAGTGAAATGCGCATTACTAAATTTATAACTTTTCACTGTTTATCCTGGATACTGGGGGGAAAAGATAAAAATATAATCTATACTGACTTAAAATTACATCATTTTGGCACGATGTGCAAATATTAATTCTAAATCCAGCCTCAAATTTTAGTGGGTTTAGTAAAGTTCTGATTTACTTCTTAATATGGATTTCTTATTGAACTGACTAAAGCAGAAGAATGTTCCTTACTTCTTTCTTGAAGCCATGAGGAATTTACTCCCATGTTCTCTTCCCTAGGCTTCCTTATTGCCTCCTGCCCACATTTTTTTCTTTCCTAGAGTCAGTGCCCTCTATTTATGATCTCAGTATGTATTTATAAATACTGAATTCACATCAGTATGCAAAAATAGAATTGACTTGGGTGATTTCTTAAGTTCCTCTGAGGCAAATGATTTTTGGAAATGCTATGTTGAATAATGCTTATATGATGCAGATGATCAATATGATATGTGATTACTTAGATGAATTAATTTGCTATTACCTCTAAAACCGTACCTGCAGAGCATGCATCTTTTTCCCTGTCCAATGGCATTCTCACATCAGATTATCTCACTCAACTGTTTTGACTTTTGTGAAGGTGTTTGGGCAAGTCTTCGCTCTAGCACTCGCCTGATCAGCTCTCCAACATCCTTCATTGATGTTGGCGCCCGGCTGGCAGGCAAGGATCACTCGACCTCCTTCAGTAACAGCACTTACCTGCAAAACCAGCTCTTGAAACGTCAAGCAGCCCTTTATATATTTGGTGAGAAGTCACAGCTAAGGGTAAGATTTTTTTTTTTCCTCACTTAGAAACTTCATGGATACAAGAAGGCAGGTTCTAAAACTTATTTCATAAACCAATTTTCCTAGAATTTTTTTTTTTTTGAAGCTTGGATTCTTAACCTGGAGTTAATAATCAATCTCAAAAAAATTAGCTCATGAATATGTTTACATATGTATGTCTGCCTGTACTTATGTAGAAAGAGATACGTATGCATACACACATATGCTTATTTATTACCCATGAAAAAAGTGCTTATTCATAATCATTTTCTTTTTTCTTTTTTTGAAGTATAGTTGGTTACAATGTTGTTAATTCCTATTTTACAGCAAAGTAATTTGGTTGATCATAATGTATACATTCTTTTTTTAATATTCTTTTCCATTATGGTTTATCATAGGATACTTTCTTTTAATTGGAGGATAATTGCTTGGGGCTTCCCTGGTGGCTCAGATGGTAAAGAATCCACCTGCAATGCAGGAGACCCAGTTCGATCCCTAGATTGGGAGGATCCCCGGGAGGGCATGGCAACCCACTCCAGTATTCTCGCCTGGAGAAGCCTCGTGGACAGTGGAGCCTGGCGGGCTACAGTCCACAGGGTCATAAAGAGTCAGACATGACTGAGCCACTAAGCTCAGCACACACATATATACATTCTTTTTTTAATATTCTTTTCCATTATGGTTTATCATAGGATATTTTTAATTGGAGGATAATTGCTTTACAATGTTGAGTTAGTTTCTGCTGTACAACACCATGAATCAGAAATAAGTATATATATATTCTTTCCCTCTCAAGCCTCCCTCCAGCCCTCTAGGTCATCATAGAGCACCATGCTGATTTCCCCATTATACACAGCTTCCCGCTAGCTATCTGTTTTTCACATGGTAGTGTATATATGTCAATCCTACTCTCTCAATTCATCCTCCTTCTCCTTCCTCACTGTGTCCACAAGCCCATTCTCTATGTCTGTGTCTCTATTCCTGTCCTGCAAACAGGTTCATCAGAAACATTTTCTAGATGGATATATATGCATTAATATACAATATTTTACTTTCTGACTTACTTCGCTCTGTATGACAGATTCTAGGTTCATCCACATCACTACAAATGACCCAATTTTGTTCTTTTTAGTGGCTGAGTAATATTCCAGTATTGTATTCTTCATTGTTACTGGGTAAAGAAGTTGTGGTACATAATCATTTTGAAAATCAGCATAAACATCAAGACTGTTAGGGAGTATACATTTGAAAAAAGAAGAAAGAAAGCTATTCAGGCTGTGGTTTTCCACTCTCTCAGTTCAGCTTCCAGAATCTGTGCCCATGGCAAAACAGATGTTTTTGCTCTTCGTAAACCTATTGATAAAGCTATAGGAAGGAAGAAGGGTGGAAAGAGGAGCATGGCACTGCATATGGAAGCAAGGGAAGGCCAAGGCTGTACTTCTTAGGTTACACTTTATTAAGATTTCTCAAGGCTATATAGAGAGACACATGTCCTCTAAGACATGTCAGAAAATGTAAAATATCAATTAGCTGCCAGTCAACTTTATTCTTACTTTTCAATTATTATGCTAACGAGCTTCACTGTGCTCAAGTCCTCTAAATTGTAAAGACAGTCTCTGTCTCCAAAAGCAACATTAATTCTTCTGGATTTAGTGTTTTGCAATTCACATATTACAAAATAAATTTCATCATTTACTGACAGATATGTGGGAAATAAAAAGTATTTGTTAATTAAGAAACCCTCTCAAGTTTAGTCCAGGGCTGCGGTGAGCACTGGACAATCTAGGCAGACCTTCAGTTGAACTGAAAAATGGAGGCTGCAAGCAGGATCCCTCAGGCTTGGTCCAAAGGATGCCAGGAGCCTGAGTCAGCTCCTCTGTGGCAATCTAGCTGGCACTTCTGCTGCTGCCTGGACTGCTGTAGTCACTTAGTCTCCAGGCTTTAGGGTAGAATGAAACTGCTGGGTAATGCTCAGTTTTTAAATATGCACACGTGTCTTCTGATACAGCAGATAATCTTATGTCCAGAAAATAATTGGGACACTTTTCAACAGTAGCCCAGGGAGGCCTGCACAGCCTCCTTGGCACCAGTGTCTTTCCCAGAGCACAGACTTTTCACACTTAAGCACACCACTTATGATCTGAGTCACTCCCCAAGGTTTGTCTCCTGAATGCACATCTCTACCATTCCCTCTGCACATCAGTCTTCAGATAAGCTGTCTGATCAGACATATACAAGTAAGAAAGACTGGCCACTTAAGACCCTTCCTCCTTTCTTCCCTCCCTTCTCTCTTTCATCAATATAATATCATATTTAAAAAGCATAATTCCATAATCCCATAAAATTTATGGCACATTAGTTATTAGGATTTTCATGTATTCCATTCACGTTTTTTGTTGAACTCCATCTGTAGCTGTGGGTGCATGTCTGTTTGATGTGTGCCTCAGTCTGGCCGGCACAGTGCTGCCTAGCTACAGCTCCACACCTTTTTCTCCCAGCAAAAGGAACCCAACACAGGAAACCCATAAGTGAGAGTGACTTACTCTAAATAATCTGGAACTGGCTTTATTTACCATTTTTAGTTCATATACTTTAATATCTTGGTGACAAATTCCTTATAATCTAACAGTGTGTCTCAACACTGTGGTTGATAACTCCTGCTTTATAAGATAAGTATGAAAGTGTTATTCTGTCAGTCATGTCCAACTCTTTGTGACCCCATGGACTATAGCCTGCCAGGCTCCTCTCTCTCTGGAATTCTTCAAGTAAGAATACTGGAGTGGGTTGCCATTCCCTTCTCCAAGGATCAAACCTGGGTCTCCCGCATCACAGGCAGATTATTTAATGTCTGAGCCACCAGGGAAGCCTCTTAAGGTAAGTATACCTACCTCAAGTGTAGATGGGAAATAGAAAAGAATCTAGTTGTCCTGAAAAATAAACTATTTTTTATATATTAGAAGTTGTGGGTTTTTTTAATTTATATAACACACCATTGTAAATCAATTTAGTATACTTCAATTAAAAGTTTAAAAAATAGGTAACAACAACAAAAAAAAAACCCTGCTGTATAGCACAGGGAACTATACTCAGGAATATAAATGTTGAAATATCTTGGTAAGTATATCTGGATTATAATAAATGTTTTGAATTGTATGTAACTTTTAAAGTAAAGCAAAAAAAAAAGGTTAAAAAACTTGAAAATGTGACTGAAATTTTACACATAGTTGATAAACCAAAATATCCAACAATTTGGAAAATTATCCAATGATTGAAATAATTATGAAGTCTATTATACAACATGGAAACATGTTATGACTTGAGATAAAGAACCTAGCAGTATGAGAACATGAGTTCCTTTCTGTTTTTATTTATCATCTATATGTAAAATTACAGTAGCATACAGCTTTTTTTTTTTTTAATTGAGATACAATACAATCCACTAGAGGATTTTTCCTACATTTTAGATTATTTCTTTAGGGTAGCTCCCTAAAGGTGGAATTAGTGAGACAAAGAAACTTTTTTTCTTACTATATGTTGGAAATGCTTTTTAAAGGGGAAAAAAAAAAACTTGGGAGTTTTTGCTTTTTATTTGAAAACTTTTATAGGCCTTTAAAAAATACTCTAACCAGTATAAAACATGAAATGGACCCTATATATAATCTTTGGCAGTTTTGCTTAGTTGTGATAAAATACAAATAACATAAAATTTGCTTTCTTAACATATACACTTTAGTAGTGCTAATCACATTCACATTATTGTATAGTCAGTCTTCAGAAAACAGATGATCCCATTTCGAGTAGTTGAGGCAGGATATAAAGAAAGTGAAAAGAACATGAGAAAATTCATTCATTCTTTTCCATAAGAAGCTGGAGAACTTTTAAATCTTCAGAAGTAGGCAACTAGATTATCAGAATAAACTATTTCAGTGAGCCATCAATTTAGCATTCTTTAGTTAATATTGAACACTCAGCTGGAAAAACTCCATGTGCATTAAAAGTACAAAAATTCCATATGAATTTTTTTTTGAATAAAAGTACTCAAATAAATTTAGATTGAAATATATGTCATATTGAGTGGAAAAAATTATCCAAAAGTTAGAAATCAACAAAGACTCTCATGTTTTACTGTATATCATTTTTTTTATTATTTGCTTTAAAAGAATAACTACAGTATTAGTAGTCTTAGGACAGTGAGACAGTGATTTCTATTTCCTTCTCAATGTTTATCTCTACTGTTTTTTTCATTTTCACAGTGGCTTTGCTTTACATGCATAATAAGAAACGAATGTGTATGTCTATAAACTTTATGTTGTAGAGCTTTGGAACCTCAATAGCATATTACCTTTTAATTGTAACGCATATCTTAGGGAGATTTAGTGTACAGTTTGGGGTTAGTCATGCATCATTGGTTCCTCTTTAGACTTCCAGGTTCATGGCCTTATAAGAAAGTGAAAGTGAAGTCGGTCAGTCGTGTTCGACTCTTTGCGACTCCATGGACTGTAGCTTGTCACGCTTCCCTGTCCATGGGATTTTCCAGGCAAGAGTACTGGAGTAGGTTGCCATTCCTTCTTCAGAAGATCTTCCCGACCCAGGGATCAAACCCAGGTCTCCCACATTGTAGGCAGATGCTTTACTGTCTGAGCCACCAGGGAAGTCCTCATGGCCTTATAAGTGGCTATAAGCTCCATCAGATAGATTCCAGTCTACAAGTGGCCTCTTCAAGTTTCAGAGTGAGAAGTCAAGTCAAACCACTAGACCTTACTGAATATCTCTTTCCAGCAATACTGACGCATTAGCCACACAAGATTGACCTTCTTGACCCATTGCAGACCCTGCAGGCTCCTTGGCCTCAACTGACAGTATATTATTAAGCATTACCCTGTTGAGAACATTGCTCTTTTATGTGTTACACTTCATCTGCTTAATTCTCTGCATCTTCATCCACAGAACTTCAAGTTAGAATTTGCTTTAAATTGTGAGTTTGTGCCTGTTGAATATCATGACATCCGACAAGTGAAAGCCAGTTTCAAAAAGCTGATGAGGGCTTGTGTTCCAAGTGCCATCCCTACTGACTCAGAAGTGACCTTCCTAAGAGCACTGGGAGACTCTGAGTGGTTCCCACAGGTAATATTTGGAGCAGCTTGTCTTCTAACTCAAGGAAAGAGAGTCCCAAGGGGATATACAAAATTGATATTTGAGGAAAAGAATATTGTATTCCCCACTACCTGACTGACACTCTCTCCCCTTCTTGTGTGTCCTCTATAAAGGCCCTTCAGTTCCAGGGCACCACTTGATGTAGGAGGTGCAGGGGTGAAATTCTTCATCCTTGGGTTTTTCTCTGTTACTGAAATTTGGTCTCCATAGGATGCTAAGAAAGATTATTGTTTTTAGGTGGAAACTTTCTGATACGTAACAAATTTAATCAACATGTATTTATAAGGCTTCTGGTCTGTCATTAGCAGAGTGATAATCCAGGACAGAACATGACTTCTATGTGGCTCCAAGGGCCTTTTTCTCTTACTTCCTCACTTTCTTTTTGTCTCTACCCATTCCATCTCTCTGGATTTTGGATTCATCCCCCAAACCAGCCCACCAATGGCACATTGGATGCCCTGAAGCCTTCTTAAGGTTTAGGAAAAACCACTTATCCTTCCTTCAGCTAAGTCAGTCTTGTGATGTTTTCAACTGAACTCCTATCGAGAAATTAAGGAAATAGGTATGCCAGCACGTAACCCACATGTCTTCCAAACCACAGAAAGAACAGTATTTATGACATGCATGTTTCAGACACTGATGCAGACATTTGGCCAAGAGCCTCTCTGCAGTACAGCCATGTCTTTAGGCCCCTCGCACTTGTTCATTACTCCTTCTCCCTGCCACAGGAGTGCACAGCCCCTCCCTCCCCTGTCTACACCAACCTCCAAGTCTCCGACCTCTTTTTTTCCCCCTTCCTCACTTGAAGAAGAAAATGAATTGTTTCCCACAGTACATGGGACTAAAAAGCGGGGGCAGGGGGGGCGGCCAGGAAATGATGTAAGTACCCAGGGCAGTGACTATTCTCAAGGTACTTAAACTCTAGGAAAATAGCCACATATATACTTAGCTATAAATCTGTATGAGGCTGTGTTAATTACTGTTAAGGCAATTCAGGATACTTTGAAGTAGCTGTGAAAGCTGAGCAATCAGTACTCCCTTCTGTTCCTAAGGGATGAGCCCCAGTCCCAAAATGTTCCCACCACTCAACTTATCCATCTGTTTCTGCTATTCTGCATTCTGCTCCTTACTTCATAGTGGATCCATATCAAAAATTAGTGACTAAAACAATGGAAAACATTGTCCCACTTGGGATACTGGCAATTTAAAAAGTTAACTTAGAGCACATGCTAACTAAGCCCAGGAGAATTCAGGCCGGGTAATAGTTGTGTTATAGGAACTTTTGGGTGAGGAGCTTCCCATTCCTGGAGGGGACATGTGCCTTTTTCCTGTTTTAAAATAGCCTAGCTCTTTAAAATATGTTGGTGGGGGTGTTTAAATTCCAAGTTGGATTCATTCTACAAATTATGTCAAGTAAGGCTTAAAAAAAAATTTTTTTTAATCAGAATGTTAACACATTTAGTTTTGAGATCTATATGCTCTGCTCACAACCTAATTATTCATTAGGGACTTTGAGTCAGTTGGCTTGCCTCAAAAAGCTGAGCACAAATGCAAGTTTTCTTCTCATTTAATACACAGTACAAATACTTAAGTATATAATTCACATTTGATAGAAGCAATATCTTTTATAATTTCTCTAGGGAGATGCATTTTTTATATATTTTGTAATATTTTTCTTTCTCCTAAGATTTTTGGTATGGATATTTTCTCTAGTATGAGAGGTTTTTAAAATTTAAAAAGTATATAGTTCAGTTAAAATGAAAAAAATGAAAAATTATTTTTAGTATATTTACAAGGTTGTGCAACCCTCTGAGATAAAACATACTACATCATATAATAAGAAATTTTAAATCCAATAACTATATTGCAAGGGCCACTTAAGACTGTCTTTGACACTCCATAGAATTATAATAGCTCTTTGGCTTTGAGGGGAATCTTATGAGCTCAATTTACATCATTATATATCACTTGAACACATTGTTTTAAATTGTGTCATTGTATAATCTTGATTTTGATGAAGAGTTTTAATTGTTTAAAATTTATGATTCTTTGTTGTTGAAATATTTTATCCTAACTTGTTTGATTATCTAAGGTTGATAGCAAGAGTGTCTGTTCTTGGTGCTCAGAAAGCACTTGGTCTAAATGTGGCCTCTGTTCCTTTTTCTTAGCTTCATAGGATATTGCAGCTGGCTGTGGTTGTTTCAGAAGTACTTGAGAATGGTTCCTCAGTTTTGGTGTGTTTGGAAGAAGGCTGGGACATCACTGCACAAGTAAATTATTAAACCATATTCTCTGATAGTTTTATATTTGTATTTCAATTGAATTATTTTAAAATTCTGCAGGTGAATCTTTTGCATAATGACTAATGTGTTTATGGACAGAGATGGTACTCTGTTAAACACCGCCTGGTATCCATCAAAAAGCTCTGGGCCAGGAGTTCCTAGGCCCTCCATAGCCTGAGCGCTCTGACTCAGGTCATCAGGCTCCACAGAGCATCACCACAGATGTACCGTGCAAGCATGACCAGCAGTGTAGGACACAGGCCATCTTTCCTATGTTTTCTCAGTTCTTTCTCTGGTTCTGCTAGCCTCTTCTTTACTCAGGCCAAAGTATGAGTATAATCTCCAGGAAAACGTTAGTCTACATCTCCCAGAAGATGTAGGTTTGAACTGATCCTCTAACCTTGTTGATGAACCTAGGAGAAAGCCACAGTCAGCAAACTGGCCAGACAAGGGTTAAATTCTTAATTCTCTGTAGAAAAATGTAACCAAAATGAATTTGAGTCTTACTTTTTGATGGAAAGCTTGTAGAATTAATACAGTTAGTTGTCCTGGACAGGTTAGTGAATAAATTTGCCATCCAGATAACTTTGCTTGTAAGAGTAGCTGTCATCAAAATGAAGTGCTTTGTCTTAGCAGTAGGAATTTTTCGGGACTGAAAGTAATGAAGTATCCAACCTGCTTGTGCCCTAGGTGACCTCCCTGGTTCAGTTACTCAGTGACCCCTTTTATAGGACACTTGAAGGCTTCCGGATGCTGGTCGAGAAAGAGTGGCTCTCATTTGGCCATAAATTCAGCCAACGGAGCAGCTTGACCCTCAGCTGTCAGGGCAGTGGTTTCACTCCCGTCTTCCTACAGTTCTTAGACTGTGTACACCAGGTAAGTAGAGCAAGTTTAAATCAACTAGATATGAAAGAAAGAACAGAACTAGCATTTATTGAGTATTGCATTGCTGTGCCAGGTATCTTTATGCCACAACTCTGATGGACTCAGCCATAGACTTGATGAAATCTCAGGGGTAAATTTCTGGAAATGGAAAAGAAAAAGAACTAGTTGATGTCTTTTTTAGCTTTTATTTATTTATGGCTGCACTGGGTTTTCATGGCTGCACAGGCTTTCTCTGGTTGCGGCAAGCAGGGGCTATTCTCTAGTTGTGGCGAGCAGCCTTCTCATTGCAGTGGCTTCTCATGTTGCAAGCCAGTGCTCTAGAGAGCTAGGGCCTCAGTAGCTGCAGCACACAGGCTTCATTACCTTGAAGCATGTGGAATCTTCCCAGACCAGGAATCAAACCCACGTCCCGTTCACTGGCAGGTGAATTCTTAATCACTGAACTGCCAGGGAAGTTCAAACTAGTCGATTTCTGAAATTAAGACAGCTGAGCTGGTTGTTGAGCTTGATCCCAAGTGAAGGGGTTATTCTTGTTTAGTCACTAAGTCATGTCCTACTCTTTTGCAACCCCATGGACTATAGCCTTCCATCCATGGGATTTCCCAGGCAAGAATACTGGAGTGGGTTGCCAGTTTCTTCTCCAGGGGATTTCCCAACCTGGGGATCAAACCCGCATCTCCTGCATGGCAGGCAGGTTCTTTACCACTGAGCCACCAGGGAAGCCCCAAGTGAAGGGGTCAGCACTCTAAATTACCACCTACCAAGAAGAGGAACAAACTTGGGCTTATTCTCTAAGAAGATTTGTTCTAGTGTAGAATAGCAAAAATCTCTAGGTGATGGTGGGGCTTGAAATCCTACATGTGGTCTTCTCAGTTGGGGAAAACCCTATCTTGTGCCTGAGAATTTAGGAGAGGTAGAGCCTAACACTCGAGAAAGAATTAGGGCCCGACCAGGCAAGCCTCTTAGGTTGAAAACAATGGCTCAGTTCTACTGGGTGACATAATCAGGACTAATCAAAGAGCCAGACAGGAACAAAGGTATGTAATACAGTCAAATCCAGTGGGAATAGGGAGATGTGAATGTTCTGGGCTCCCTCCTACCTTCATCTCAGGCCTTGGTCAGGATTGGGCTTGAGAACTGGATGGCACTGAGTTTGCAAGTTGAAGGTGTTGGCACCAGTGGCTAAACTGGCCTGGAAAGAACAAGGTTCGTGCTTTCAGCTGTGTTTCATCAACAGTGAATGGGTTCTGACATGTCACACATATTTGGCAGAATGGTGAACCTCTTTGAAATTGAAATACCTTGGCCTCAAGTATCTATTGAAAGGAAAAGTAAAAATATTTTTAGGAACCAGTTTTGGAACTAGGTCATCTTATGTATGCTTGTGTTTTGATTTGTATTCTATTCATCACTTCACCAGCTTTATCAATTCACTTTATATATTTAAAAATTTATTTAAAGTATATAATTCAGTATAGTGTGTTCATAGAGTTATACAACTACCACAAGCAATTTCAGATTGTTTTATCACCCAATAAACAAACTCCATACACATTACTGTGACTTGTACACCACCCCCGCCTGGATGCCATTCCCAACATACACACACACTGGAGGTTATGTTTTTGATTGCTCCACAGCTTTTTAAAGACCTACTGAATAATTTTAATTGATTTGAGCAGCATCTGGAGAAGCTGGCCTCAAGGTTGAGCTTATGCTTTTAAACTCTTTGTAGCAAATGATATATTTGCTTCCTGTTGGAAAATTGGCCTTTTGATTCGAATTCCTTTCAGCAAATAGATGAGGGAGAAGCATGAAGCCCATTGTCTGTGAAACAAAAAACTTAACTGAGACTAAAGGAGATGTGCAGGCATCTCTTCTCCCTGCTGGACAGGTGAAGGCATACCCGTTCTTCATGAAGCACTCATCTCACACTTACTATGCTAACCGAGTGCACCAGGCTATCTCTTGCCTCCCTGTCTGCCTCCCACCCTTACAGTCATTGCTAATACTTCTTGACCACTTACTGTTATGCCAGGCACTGTTCTCAGCACTACATTTCATGATTCTTTCTAGGTAATCTTTGAACCTTTTCCAGGCCTCTTCGTTTGTATTCTAATGAACCATCTACAGACTTCCCTTGATAGCATCTATACACTAGGATCTATCTATCAGTAACTGTCTGTCGCCTTCTACTTAGACTGAGAATTCTTGTGAGCAGGGTCTGTGTCATAATTAGTCTTCCTATCCCTAATATCTAACTATAATTTCAGTCTCTGGAGTGTAGTATACCCTCAGTAAATACATACAGCCGATGAATACATGAAAATTTGAATGACCACCTGGTTCAGCTTTATTCAGGCTCTTGTTACCCTTCATCAGGACCATCTCGGATATCCAAAGTACAATTGCTAGTAAAATCTTCTGAATGCTCAGATATGATGCTGTTATCCTCTTTTACAAAAATCTTTAAAGCAGACAAACTTTCAGTGGCTCTGTGTCATAAAGAATTACTCACATCCAACTTGAATATAATACTGCCAAAAATCACTTGAAAGGTTTTCAAGGCTCCTCACTGGATGTCTGTGTTGTCTCAATAAGTACACTCAATCAGTTTTACCCCTCCATTGAAATAATATCACTGTTTATTCAGTTAAATACTAGATGAAGCATCTGACTGTCTTTTAATGTCTTTGGCATATAAAAATGTGTATCTTTAACAATTAAAGTCACAGTCTTCATAATGTGGTGTTCACACTTAAAGAACATGTAGGGATTAAAAAGCACAATAGAAAAAAATCAATAAAACCAAGAGCTGGTTCTTTGAAAGGGTAAACAAAATCGACAGACTTCTGGCCTGGCTCACCAAAAAGAAGAGAGAAACGCCCCGCCCTCAAAAAAAACAAGAAATGAAAAAGGAGAAATCTCAGCTGATACCACAGAAATACAAAGACCATAAGAGAATACTATGAACAATTATATGCCAACAAATTGACAAGCTAAAAAAAAATGAGCAACTTCTAGAAACACTGTTGTTGTTTTTAGTTGCTAAGTCTTGTCTGACTCATTTTGCAACCCCATGGACTGTAGCCCACCAGGCTTCCCTGTCCATGGGGTTTCCCAAGCAAGAATACTGGAGTGGGTTGCCACTTCCTTCTCCAGGAGATCCCTTTGACCTAGGGATTGAACCTGTGTCTCCTGTATTGGTAGGTGAATTCTTTACTATAGACCCACCAGGGAAGCCCTCTAGAAGCATAAAACTCACCAAAATTGAATCAAGAAGAAATAGATAATTTGAACAGTAATGATCACTAGAAGTGAAAGAACCTGTAATTAAAAAAAAAAACTCCCTACAAACAAAAGTCTAGGACCAGATGGCTTCACAGGTGAATTCTACCCAATATACAAAGAACTTATACTGATTCTTCTCAAACTCTTACAAAAGTTTGAAGAGGAGGAAACAGTCCCAAAGACATTATATGAAGCCACTATCAGTTACCCTGATACCAAAACCAAAGATACCACTAAAAAAGAAAATTACAGGCCAGTATCTTTGGTGAATATAGATGCAGCAGTTCTCAACAAATGTTAGCAAACTGGATCCAACAACACAGGGAAAAGATGATACACCTTCATCATTTGAGATTCATCCCAAAAATGGTTCAACATATACAAATCAGTGTGACATACCACATTAACAAAGACAATCAAAAACCACATGATCCTCTCAGTAGATGCAGAGAAACCATTTGGCAAAATTCAACATCCATTCGTGATAAAAACTTTCACTGAAGTGAGTTAGAGTGGACATATCTCAACATAATAAAAGCTATTTATGACAAACCCATAGCCAATATAATACTCAACAGTGAAAAGCTAAAATCTGAAACAAGGATGCCCACTCAACACTTTTATTCAACATAGTATTGGAAGTCCTAGCCACAGCAATCATACAAGAAAAATAAAAGGTATCCAAATTGAAAGGAAGAGGTAAAAATGTCACTATATGCAGATGATGTGGTACTATGTATAGAAAACACTACAGACACCATACAAAAACTACTAGATCTGATAAATTTAGCAAAGTACCAGGATACAAGACTAACATTCAGAAATTGCTTGTATTTCTTTACACTAACAATAAATATCAGGTAGTATAAAAAATAATAACTTTTAAAATTGCACCCTCCCCCCAAAAAAATACTAGGAATTAACCAGACCAAGGAGATGAAAGACTTATACACTGAGAACTGTAAAATATTCAGTTCAGTTCAGTTCAGTCACTCAGTTGTATCTGACTCTTTGCAACCAAAGGAAATTTAAAGAGGCTTCACAGAAATAGATATCCTATGCTCTTGAATTGGAATAATTAATATTGTTTAAATGGCAGCACTACTCAAAGCAATCTACAAAATTAATACAATCCCTATCAAATTACCCATGACACGTTTCACAGAACTAGAATAAAGTAGGAAGCCTAACTGTCTGAGATTTCAGATAATACTACAAAGCTACATTAATCAAAATTGTGATATTGGTACAAAAAACAGACACATGGATCAATGGAATAGAATAGAGAGCCCAGGAATAAATCCACACACCTACCTTCCATCAGTTAATCTTTGACAAATGAAGCAAGAATATCAAATGAGAAAAAGAGAGTCTCTTCACGTGGTGCTGGGAAAGTTGGACAGCTGCATGTAAATCAGTGAAGTTAGAACACACCCTTACACCATAGACAAAAATAAACTCAAAATGGCTTAAAGATTTAAACATAACACCATAAAAATGCTAGAAGAGAACACTGACAAAACATTCTCTGACATAAACTGTACCATTGTTTTCTTAGGTCAGTCTCTCAAGTCAGTAGAAATAAAAATAAACAAATGGGACCTAATCAAACTTACAAGCTTTTGCACAGCAAAGGAAACCATAAAAAAAAAAAGTCAACCTACTGAATGGGAGAAAATATTTGCAAATGATGTGAACAACAGGATTTACTCTCCACAATATACAAACAGCTCATATGACTCAACAAAAATAAACAGCCCAATGGAAAAATGGGCATAAGACCTTAATAGACATATTTCTTCAAAGAATATATACAGATGGCCACTAGGCACATGAAAAGATGCTCAACATTGCTAATCATTAGAGAAATGCAAATCAAAACTGAAATGAGATACCACCTTCACCCATCACACCAGCCACCATTAAAGTCCCCAAATAACAAATGGTGGTGAGGGAGTGGAAAAAGGGAACTTTCCTACACTGGTGGTGGAAATGCAAGTTGGTGCAGCCACTGTGGAAACAATATGGAAGTTCATCAGAAACCTAAAAACAGAATCACCATATGATCAGTAATCCCACTCCCGGGCATATACCTGGGCAAAACTATAATTCAAAAAGATGCATGCACCCCTAAAATAATAGCAGCACTATCCACAATAGCCAGGACATGGAAACAACCTAAATATGAATGGATGAAGACTCAAATTGAAGAAAGTAGGGAAAACCGTTAGACCATTCAGGTATGACTTAAATGAAATCCCTTATGATTATACAGTGGAAATGAGAAATAGATTTAAGGGCCTAGATCTGATAGATTGAGTGCCTGATGAACTATGGAATGAGGTTCTTGACNTATGTGAGACAACAAAAGAGACACAGACATATAGAACGGACTTTTGGCCTCTGAGGGAGAGGGAGAGGGTGGGATGATTTGAGAGAATGGCATTGAAGCATGTATACTATCATGTAAGAAACGAGGCACCGGTCTATGTTTGATGCAGGATGCAGGATGCTTGGGGCTGGTGCACAGGGATGATCCAGAGAGATGATGTGGGGTGGGAGGTGGGAGGGGGATTCAGGATTGGGAGCTCGTATACACCTGTGGTGGATTCATGTCAATGTATGGCAAAACCAATACAGTATTGTAAAGTAGAATAAAGTAAAAATTTTTTAAATAAATAAAAATGGTTTAAAAAAAAAAGAGAGATACTCGGGGCTGGTGCACTGGGATGACCCAGAGGGATGGTATGGGAAAGGAGGTGGGAGGGGGTTCAGAATGGGGAACACATGTACACCTGTGGTGGATTCATGTTGATGTATGGCAAAACCAATACAATATCGTAAAGTAATTATCCTCCAATTAAAATAAATAAATTTATATTTTAAAAAAAACAATATAGAACTGAAGACAAAACGTAAAATGACAGACTTCAGCCTTAACATATCAATAATTGCATTAAATGGAGAGTCTAAACATAACATGACCTAACAACATACATTTTATAAGAAACTCAGTCTAATATGAAAGTATCATTATGGAAGTTTTATTTATAATAGCCAGAAATTGCTGGGGAGAGGGGACAAAATGTCTTAAAATAGGTAAATGGCTAAAAGACTGTGGTACATCCACACCACAGAATACTGCTCAGCAATAAAAAGGGGTAAGCTGCTGATAACAGGCAACAATTTGAATGGATCTCAAGAGCATGATGTTGAGTAAGCAGTCTCAAATGGTCACACACTATGATTCCATTAGCATAACATTTTCAAAAATGATGAAATTATAGGGATAAGACCATTAATTATTGATAATATCAATTATTAATACCCAATTATTATTGGGTTTGGAGATAGTAGGGAGAGGAGAATAGGTATGACTATAAAAGAGTATCATGAAAAACCATTATCCATCAGCTGGTGAACAGATGAACCAAGTCTGGTATATGCTCACAGTGGAATATTAATCAGCAAGCAAAGGGAATGAAATAATACATACAACATGGACATGTCAAAAGCCTGATCCATGAAAAAAAGAGAAATCTCATCACAAAGAGAATTTGTTTTTCTTCTTATTTTATCTGTATGAGATGGTAGATGTTAGCTAAACACGTTGTAGTAATCATTTCATAATACATGTAATTCAGACTACCATGCTATATGCCTAAAACCTTTACAGTGATGTATACCAACTGTTTCTCATTAAAACCAGGGAGAAAAATAGGTGAAAAAGACTACAGATTACACACTATATGCTTATAGGATATACTACAAGATGCAAAATAGTGGTAGAAAAATATATCGGTGGTTGCCTGGAACCGGTGGTCAGGGCAGGGAGTCAACTCCGAAAGGGCCTAAGCAAACGTCATAGGATAAGGGAGCTATTCTGCATCCTCATTGTGGTGGCGGTTACACCACCACAATTACACAAACGTGTGACCAAAAACGAGTCAACCTGTATGCTTAAAATAGGAACATTTTAGTATATTTAAATTGTACTTCAATGAACCTGAAAAAAAAATATTTTAAATAGTAACTCCAACCTGTCAGTAAACTGGAATTCTAAAAAAAGACAACTGCTCTCTAGTTTCTCTAAAGAAAAACTTGCCGGTGTGATACCCAGAGGGCACTTAGAAACCTGACTGCCTGCTTTCTGGAAACTCGGCAAGAAATAGGTCCAGGGAAATCCCAGTGAAGTATGCAGGTTTTTATTTTTTCCATACATCGTCAGTCTCATCATTAACATACTTTTGCACAGGTGTCCCCAAGTCCAGAACTTACCAAGTTTGGTTTTTCAAGACAACAAACCTCTAGTCTCTTGCCTGCAAGAAGGTAGTCACATGACTTCATGGGGTAGGAAAGGACCCTGGAAGTCTTAGCACTGCCTCTCTAGACTTGCAACTGTTCTCATTTTTAGCCCCTATTTTACCCCTTTATGGGCTTTCCTGTGGCTCAGACAGTAAGAATCTGCCTGCAATGCAGGAGACCTGGGTTCAATCCCTGGATCAGGAAGATCTGATGAAAGAAATGACAACCCGCTACAGTATTCTTGCCTGGAGAATCCATGGAAAAAGGAGCCTTGTGGGCTACAATCCATGGGGTAGCAAAGAGTCCGACAAGACTGAGTGACCTCATAAAGGGGGTAACACTTACCCTTTTTAGCACTTGGGCTTCTAAGACTTTTGGGGTTTACAGAGCAAAGTCTTCCTTTTCAAATCATTTTCATCCTACAGGCATCCTAGTATAGCTTCTTATCTTCTGTCATTTTCTGCTATTCTTACATTTTCCATCTTTCAGAATTTTCTTGCTCTTCTCCTGTCTCCTGCTCCCTTTCTCCCCACCTCCTTTTCGACTTTGTACCTTTTCAGTTCAGTTCAGTTCAGTTGCTCAGTCGTGTCCAACTCTTTGTAACCCCATGAATCGCAGCGCTCCAGGCCTCCCTGTTCATTACCATCTCTCGGAGTTCACTCACACTCACGTCCATCGAGTCAGTGATGCCATCCAGCCATCTCATCCTCAGTCGTCCCCTTCTCCTCCTGCCCCCAATCCCTCTCAGCATCAGAGTCTTTTCCAATGAGTCAACTCTTGAGGTGACCAAAGTACTGGAGTTTCAAAAATCCCTTTTCTTTACTTGAGGGAGAGTTGCTAGGGGTTGTGTTTGTGTGGCTGAACAAAACGCAGTATTAAAGGTGTTAAACACCCACATTCAACTTGTAGAGCTCTGCATACCTAAATATTCGCATCAGCAAAAGAATCCACTCACAAGCAGAGTCATGGAATATTCTCATGTAAGACACACTGTCCTCACAGATGGGAATATCATTGTGTCCCAAGTATAATAATAATTACTTGAAATGTAATGCTTGTATTTTATTGTTGGGGTGGGGTGAGTTGAACGGAAGCATGAGTAGTCTAGAATGTTGGAAAGTAACCTGTGTTCTACAAATACCTCTTTAGTGGTGTAACCAAAGCAATTCAACGTAAACTAAAATGAAGTATGAATTACATTTCTGTTTCCTTTGGAATTCATTACAATAGATGCTTAAACTGTGTATTGTTAAGTTAGATAAAGGAACTTGGGGCATATGTTTAATTTTTGGAACTTTCTTATTTTAAACAAGAGTTAAAATGTAAATATTCTGTATAAACCAGTTAGTTCTGAAATTGAAAACAAAAGTTGACTTTTAATGAAAGCTCAATTACTTACAGGTGAGTGCTTCACAGACTCCAAAGACCCTTTAGTATGATTTCAAATCTGGTTGTACCATGTTTAAAAAAAAAAAAAACAATTAAAATATAAATTTTTTAAAATGTGTCTGAACCCTTCAGCTTAGTACCCTAATAATTACCTGAGTGTAGGCAAGTCATGGCAAAGTGAGTATATGACATTAATTGCAGTATTTAAAGAATGTTTGGCTGTGATAGTTTTGGTGAAGGAGATTATTTTGTGCTGAAAGGGATTATATATTCATTCAAAAGGAGGAGACTATAGTTAGACAATGCTTTTGATTCTTGCTGACTTAATTATATGGTAGTGTTTCTTCATCTCTTACATACTGGTTTTAGGCATTAGAAAATGCCTTCTTGGAATACCTTTCAAGTGAACACTAATGCTCTACTTGACTCTCCTCTGCCAGACAGTTCGAATCAGTGCTGTCCTCAGTCTCTCAGGAGCATGAAACGGAGCGAGGCCCAAGAACATTTTAAAAAATAAGTGCAAAATTATGCAGCAGCAAGCAAAACTTTCCCAGGTGGAATGTGTTCTCTGCTTATTAACCATTTCTAACACACTGAATGCCAAAAGGCAATCCATGGAAGTATGCTTAGACTTGCCTATTAGTGCTAATAGAGTTACAAAGAAAACAGATGAAGCACTGATCTTAAATTAGAACTGCCTCATCATATAAAAAGCCATTGTTTACGCCAGTATATCCAGGTGTCAGATGAATTATAAACGCTGGATCACTGTTTCATAATAGCAACATCTGGCAGATTTTTTGTTGCTTCTAAAAGAAATTGGCTTAGCTCTGATGATATCATTACAGGATGCTTCCTTTTCTTAAAATAGTTGAACCAAACTTAGAAGGAAAATACATCCAAAAAATTTGTTTTAATTACCTAAAATTTCTTTCGAAAAGTAAGGGGGAAAAATACATATAATATGAATTTGAAAACATGGCATGTAGGAAAGCATTTCCTTTATTCCAGTATTAGATTAAATCTTTGAGTGCATCTTAGGACTTTCTCATTATTTCCTACTTGGAGCAAAACAAGTAACAGTTATAACTTTGCCTTTGAAGTTTGTTCAGTTTGTAAATTGACTCACTCTGGTCTGACTTTGTGATAGGATTCTCCTCACAGTTATCACATGCCAGCACTATGCTAGGTCCTGTTCCAAAGAGAAAAGCTATTTGCCTTTTAGAGATGTGAGCTTTCCCTGTGAGTACATATTTGAGCAGCTAAGCTGCCCCCTCATATAGGTCAGTTACTCTAAAATGTATCCATGAGTATTGGCAAAATAACTGCATTTAATGGATTCATGGTATATTCACAGAGTTTCTGGTGTCTGCCTGCTTCCCAGTCAACTGAAAACTGGCAAAACTGGCATACTCTAAGCTGTTTTATAACAAAGCAATTGCACGTTAAAAGCTTTTAATGTTTGAGCCCATAAAGTACGTTTGAGTTTGCATATTAGTCTCATTTACTAATTTTTGATCGTTAACAAATTATTTAACCTCTTTGTACTTCATATATATATATATATATATATATATATATATNGGCATACTCTAAGCTGTTTTATAACAAAGCAATTGCACGTTAAAAGCTTTTAATGTTTGAGCCCATAAAGTACGTTTGAGTTTGCATATTAGTCTCATTTACTAATTTTTGATCGTTAACAAATTATTTAACCTCTTTGTACTTCATATATATATATATATATATATATATATATATATCTCAGAAGGATTAAAAATCTTATGTGAAATGATTGGCACAGAAGGTACACAGTTAATGTTTGTTAAATCTTAATCTGTGAAATAACAAAAACTAGTATTAGCTACCTGTTTTTTTCTAGGGTGTGTCTAGTATACTCATAATTTTTAAAATGTTGATACCATTAAATACAGGTTCTCTTGTAGCTTAATATTTGTAATTCCTGAAATAAAATTCAATTTTAACTTATTGTATTTTATTCCCAAAATGTTGATTTTTCCTGGGATTTGAGTCATAGCTTATTTTTATGAGTCTTTAAATTTTACAAAGTACTTAATGGCAAAAGGGCCAAAAGTAAAACCCTATAAATTCATATTTCTCCAGATTCCATTTCATATTTTCTTATAAATAAGTGAACTTGGCAGGTTTTGGTACTTAATAGAAAATAAAACCAAAAATACCTCAAACAGGTTAGTCCTAATATTTTAAATCTGTATATTGTTTTTCTCTTTATCAAGATAAATACAAAATTATTTTGAACAACAGAATCCAGATGATGATTGAAAGGGGCCTAAAACTCTTTTCATCAGCATATTTGGGGAAATGCTCACATAGAATTAATTTATAGGCTGAGATGCCTATCATTCCCAGTTCTCCATAATACAGTACAACTAAACTCATTTGAAGCAAACTTTCCTTTAGGCAAGTTATAGCCAACAATAAAGAAAACTAATGAAACCAAAAGCTTTTCTTTGAAAAGATCAGTAAAATTAATAAACCTCTAGCCAGACTGAAAGGAAAAAAAAAAAACACAAATTACCAGTATTAAAAATNAAGTTATAGCCAACAATAAAGAAAACTAATGAAACCAAAAGCTTTTCTTTGAAAAGATCAGTAAAATTAATAAACCTCTAGCCAGACTGAAAGGAAAAAAAAAAAACACAAATTACCAGTATTAAAAATGAAGATGACATCCCTACAGATTCTACAGATAGTAAAAGGAGCATAAGGGAATGTTGTGAACAATTTTGCATCAGTAAAATTAAAAATTTAGTTCAAATGACAGATTTTTGAAAGACACAAACTATCCCACTCACTCGAGAAAAGATATATAACCTGAATAGGCCTGTATCTAGTAAAGAAATTGAAATTGTAGTCAAAACCTTTCCACATAGAAAGGTAGCTTCAGGCCTCAGTGGCTTAACTGGCAAATTCTACCAAGTATTTAAGGAAGTGAAAGTCGCTCTGTCGTGTCCTACTCTTTGCGACCCCATGGACTATACAGTCCATGGAACTCTCCAGTCCAGAATACTGGAGTAGGTAGCCTTTCCCTTCTCCAGGGGATCTTCCCAACCCAGGGGTCGAACCCAGATCCTCCTGGATTGTGGACGGATTCTTTATCAGCTGAGCCACAAGGGAAGCCAAGAACACTGGAGTGGGTAGCCTATTCTTTCTCCAGTGGATCTTTCCAACTGGAAATTAAACCAGGGTCTCCTGCATTGCAGGCAGATTCTTTACCAACTGAGCTAACAGAGAAGCCCCAGGAAGAAATAATAGCGATTCTACAAAAACTCTTCCAGAAAATTTAAGCAAAAAGCCACTCAGTGTATGAGGCCAGCATTACCTTGGTCTGACAGAGAAAAAGGGAAACTATAGATCAGTATCTCTGATGGTCATAGACTAAAATTTTCTAAACAGAATTTCAGCAAATCAAATTCAACAATATATTTTAAAAGTGATATACCATGGTCAAATGGGGTTTATTCTAGGAATGCAGTCAGTTTCGCACTTGAAATCAATTAGTGTAACTCACCATATTAAGGAACTAGGACTTCCCTAGTGGTCCAGTGATTAAGAATCTGCCTGCTCGTGCAGGGGACACAAGTTCGATCTCTGGTCTGGGAAGATCCCACATGCCCAAGGGCAACTAAGCCAGTGCACACAACTCCTGAGCCCATGTTGTAGAGTCTGAGTGCCACAGCTACTAAAGCTTGCAAGCCTAGAGCCCATGCTCTACAACAAGAGAAGCCACCACAATGAGAAGCCTGCATACTGCAACAAGAGTAGCCCCCACTCACTGTAACTAGAGAAAGCCTCTGCACAGCAACGAAGACCCAGTATAGCTAAAAACCATATTAAGGGACTAAAAAAAAAAACAACAACAACAACCCATACAGTCATTTCAACAGATGCAGAGAAAAAGCTTCTGACAATATATAAAATCCCTTCCTTGTGAAAATTCTCAGAAATTCTCTTAAACTATAAACAGTATCAAAAACAAAACCTACAGCTAATGTCATACTTAATAATGAAAGATTGAATGCTTTCCCCCTAAGATGAGGAACAAGATGTGAATGCCTGCTTCACCACCTCTATTCAGCATTGTACTAAACTTAATAGCCATGCAATAAGGCAAGAAAATGATAATAAAGACACCCACGTTAGAAAGGAAGAAAAACTAGCTTTATTCGCAAACAACATGATTATCTATGGACTCTACCCCCCAAAAAAGAAAAAAGATAACTAAAATAAATGAGTTTAGCAAAGCTGCAGAATACATGCTCAATATACAAAAATCAATGCTAGCAATAAACCATAGGAAAATTGAAAATTTAAAATATTACTACTTACAACAGTATCAAAAAAAGAAAGAAATCTAGCAAAATACACTAAAGACCTAGACACAAACTATAAAATATCACTAAAAGAAAATATTTACTAAATAAATCAAGAAATACCTGTTGTTCATGGATCAGAAAACTCAATGTTAAAATATCAGTTTCCCCAAATTAAAGATTCAATGTAATCATAATAAAACTCCTAGGAGGCTACTTTGTAGAAACTGGCAAACTTAGTTCAATTAAATCCATATGGAAAGGCAAAGGATCTAGAATAGCCAAAACAACTTTGAAAAAGAACAAAATTGGGGGACTAACATCTGATTTTCTTACAGTGCTGAGGTAATCAAAAAAGGATGATAATTGGTATAAAGATAGACAAATAGATCAATGTAACAGAATAGACAGTCCAGAAATAGTTCCATATATATATGGTATATGGACAACTGATTTTTTACAAAGATGCAAAACTAATAGGTAAGTATGATATCACTTACTTGTGGACTCAAAAATATGATAACAATAACATACTCACAAAACAGAAACAGATTCACAGACATAGAAAAAAAAAATCATGATTACCAGAGGGGAAAGGGGGTGGGGTAGGGATAAGTTAGGAGTTTGGAATTAGTTAGTAGTTTGGAACTACTATATATAAAATAGTTAAGCCACAAGGTCCCACTGTATAGCACAGGGAACTATATTCAATGTCTTGTAATAAACCATAATGGAAAAGAATATGAAAGAGAATATGTGTGTGTGTATGTGTATAAATATATATATATATGTGTATATGAAAGTCGTTCAGTCATGTCCAACTCTTTGTGACCCCATGGACTATACAGTCTTTGAAATTCTCAGGCCAGAATACTGGAGTGGGTAGCCTTTCCCTTCTCCAGGGGATCTTCCCAACCCAGGGATNATGTGTATATGAAAGTCGTTCAGTCATGTCCAACTCTTTGTGACCCCATGGACTATACAGTCTTTGAAATTCTCAGGCCAGAATACTGGAGTGGGTAGCCTTTCCCTTCTCCAGGGGATCTTCCCAACCCAGGGATTGAACCCTGGTTTCTGGCATTGCAGGCAGCTTCTTTACCAGCTGACCCACCAGGGAAGCCCATACATATACATATATATATACACATACATATGTGTGTGTGTGCATATATATATATAAATAATCACTTCGCCATGCGCCAGAAACTAATGCAACATTGTAAATCAGCTACACTTCAACAAACATTTTTAAATGAAAAAATGTCTAAACAATAGGTAGAAAAGAGTCTTTTCAACAAACAGTATCAGACAATTGGATTTCCAGATGCAAAATAATTATTTTTGACCCATACCTTGCATCAATATAAAAATTAATTCCAAAGGGTCATAATACTCTACTTCTAGAAGAAAACACAGGAAGCAATTCTTGTGATCGTGGGTTATGAGGCAAGGATATCTTAGATTCAACACCAAAAGCATCATCCATAAAAGAAAAAAATAAATTAGATAAATTTAAAAAATAAATTAGGTAAATTCAGTCTGTTCAGTTGCTCAGTCATGTCCTACTCTTTGCAGCCCCATGAATCGCAGCACACTAGGCATCCATTAGATAAATTAGACTTTGTCAAAGTTAAAAACGTTTGTTTTTCAAAATCACTGTTAAAAAAATGAAAAGACAAATCACAGAGTGGGAGAAAACGTTTGCAAATCATGTATCTGCTAGAGGACTTATATCTAGTATATACAAAGGATTCTCAAAACTCAATATTTAGGAAACAACCAACCTATTTTTTAATAGCATAACATTTATACTGACTTCAAAGATATACAGATGGAAAATTAGCAGATGAAAAGATACTTTTATTATTTGTCATTAGGAAATGCAAATTAAAATCATTGAAGTGAAGTGAAGTGAAGTCGCTCAGTCGTGTCCAACTCTTTGCAACCCCATGGGCTATAGCCTACCAGGCTCCTCCGTCCGTAGGATTTTCTAGGCAAGAGTACTGGAATGGGATGCCATCTATGTAGCTGTTTAACTACTGTATACCTATTTTAATGACTAAAATTTAAAAACTGACTGCCTGGAATGTTGACAAGGATGTAGAGGAACTGGAACTTTTTAACACTGCTGGTGGGAATATAAAATTATACGACTGAGAAAACAATTTGACCATTTATTTAAAAGTTCAACATACCTATCTACTGTATGACTCATCTTTCCATCCCTAGGCAGTTAAGCAAGAGAAACGAAGGCTTTATGCCCATAAAAAGACTCATACATAACTATTCACAGCAACATTATATGTAATAACCTCAAATCTAGAAGCAACCCAATGTCCATCCACAGGTAAATGAATAAATAAATTGTGGTATATCCATGTAGTGGAATACTATCTAGCTATAAGAGGGAATTTACTACTGAAAACCCAACAACATAGATGCATCTTAAATAATTATGCTTAGTGAAAGAAGGCACACACACAAAAAGGGTACACATTTTGATTCCGTTTATATAAAGTTCTTGTTGTTCACTTGCTAAGTTGTGTCCTACTCTTCTGCGACCCCATGGACTGTAGTTTGCCAGGCTCCTCTGTCCATGGGATTATCCAGGCAAGAATACTGGAGTGAGTTGCCATTTCCTTCTCCAGGGGATCTTCCCAGCATAGGGATTGAACCTACACCTCCTTCATTGACAGGCGGATTCTTTACCACAGAGCCACCAGGGAATCCCTATATGAAGTTCAAGTCGGTACAAATTAACCCATAGTGACAAAAAGCAAATCAGTCATTGCTTGCAGAGGAGGGTGCAGGAAACGCTGGGGAGTTATGGTTGGTAGGTTCACTGTGTGGATGGTGGTAATGGCTTCACAGGTGTATGGAGATGTTAGAATGTAGCATATTGTACACTTTAAGTATATGCAGCTTAGTGTATGTCAATTATACCTCATTAAAGTAAAAAAAAAAAGTGGCTAACAAACCTCTAAACTCTCACTCGTTCCCTGTAATAAGCCCTGGAGGACATCTCTGGCCTTGATACCATTTCCTCTATCACAACGACACTTAACAGAGGAGAAGGCCTGGTGTACTGTGCCTTGTGGAGAACACTGTGGTGGGTGTGGCAGGAGAGTCCAGGTGTCCTACTAACAAGGCGGGGGGGAAGCCAATTAACAGGACAAACTCAGTTTCTGGGGTGTAGGACTAAATGCAGAGAGTATAATTTTTCTTTTTTCCCAGAAGTCTAAGCACGAGATTTTTGTCTTGTATTCACAATCAGGTCTTAATTTTTTTAATAGTAAAAAGACATTTCAGAAAATTCCTTGAGTTTCTTAATGTCAGATTCCAAATGTGGCTATCTAGGCATTAATCAATCCAGCATTCAGGTCACTTGATTTTTTTTTTTTCATCAAAGAAATTTTTACATGCTTGTTGCTTAAAACTGTTGCTACCAAGTAAAAGAACCAAGTTGTTCAGCATCTTCTCTTCCACTTCCAACAGCCCTGATAATTAACCCCAGTATGGGGACAGACTGTTTTTAACCCCACAGGACACAGACACCATGGTGCCCCCAAGCGCTCACACCTGGATGTTTTCTAAGCAGCAGTTCCAGCTCGAGCAGGGCGAGTGCCAGCAGCCTTGAAGAAGTGTCTAGTCTTTCTGTCGTTAATTGTAGAGTGCAGGGTTTGTGGTGAGGTCAGTCACTCAGCACAGTGGTCTGTGAGAGCATTTTTCCACTTGTAGAGGAGTTTTCCTTCTAGTCCTAGCAGCTGATCTCCCTGAGTGCCTGTAAGTTCAACTTAAGATCATATTCATTATCATTTCCATTCTACTTTACCTCAGAAGGGGGTCATTAAAATTATATTCCTAAGCATATTAAATATCAGAATAATCAAGAAGAGATAAAAGTTATATATGCAGCAAGTGGTTTTTATGGAGAAGAATCACTGAGAGAAATGTTTTGTTATTCTGGGGCTTTAATAATTTTTTTTTTAAGTTTTTAGAGTTGCCATGGACTAGGTCAGTGGAAATTGCCCTGAACTCTTCCCCTGGAAATAGTGAGCCAAGGGTCTGGCCTGTGATTATGGAGTTTATTCCAAGGGCTCTTAGGACAAAGTTGTTCTTGGAGCTCACACCCAAGCACATTGCAGATTTCTCCCTGAGACTCTCAGATGGTAGAGAACCAAGCTCCATCCTAGACCTGTCTCCTTCTATCCCAACAGCCACAGTCCAAGTCACCCCTTCTCCATCATGTGCACCGGGGCCCCTTGAGGTGGTGCTATGGATTCAGGAACTCAGGCTGAAGAGTTTAAGTTCTAAAACCTGGAATATGGTGCACTACCTCACTACTCAGAGCCACACCCCAGTTGTCCTACAGAAAGCTCCCCTGTCCTGGGGAGGCCAGACGCAACAGGAAGGATGGAAGCTCAGGTCAAGAAAGCAGGTCCATCCACAGTTTGCAAGCCTGATGCAGAAGAGTCGACTGTTTTAATACATCTTCTTAGCCTCCATTTTATTTTGCATTATGTATGAACTAAAATTTTAGTTCAGTGTAAAAGCCAAAAAAAAAAAGTTAATAGAAAAAAAAACCTTTAATCACAGAAATCTAGGTTTCTAATCAAGTGATAAAGGTTGATAAATTGATGGTATCCAGATCATGACTTTAAACTCCCATTGATCTATTGAGTAATCAACATATTGCACATATGCCGCTCTCTTGGCTGACCAAGTGTGAGTCTACATTGCCAAATTAAACATGGAGAGGAAAGCTGGCTTTTAGACAGCCTGCCTGCAGTGTTCATTTGAAACAGCTTTTAAGCAAATACAATTATGATTGGAACTTATCTCCACCAAGCGAAATTCTCTCATTGGTCATGAGAGAGTGAGCAGTCCAGAGGTGAGATTGCTGGGTGGACCACAGAGTGTCCCAAGGTCATCAGCCTATCTTCTGCCAACATAAGATGGCTCCAGAGAGTCTGCCTAAAGCACACCACAGCTCAGTGACCGTTCCAGGCTCTGCCTTGCTCCCACCCTTCCATGCCATTCCCTCATCCTTATTCCTCCCTCCAGTGACCTCACTAAGTTACTGATGGAAAATTAAAGTTAAAAGGCATAAGCTCTTCCCTCCCACCCTTGGCACTTGAACATACTTTTCTTTTTGTCTACTCTTCTATTCCACCTCATTTTTAAGGCTTTTGCCAGCTTCTGGACCCTTGGCCTCATTCATTCTTGCTTTCCCAGGGCCTTACTCTCTTAGTTATCAGCTCTTTCTCCACAGTCTGTTCTCTGTTGGCTCCCTCTGCATTGCCCTCAGACAGGGCATACATTTCTTTTGTCAGGAAAACGACTCTTGCTGTCCACCCCCCAAACCACCACCTTCTCTGCTCATTCCTTTCACTGCCAAACTTCTGTAAGTATAATTTTTCTTATTGTATTACACACTGTTACACCACAAATGCCTAGAAAGCAAGGACCACAGCATACAATAATTCGTATCTGTCAAGTATCTGGCACAGTATGAAGTAAATGAGACACTGACTGAGGAGCCTAACAAGCCGGGATTCAAATCTGGGCTCACTTATTACTGTAAGTGACCTTGGGTAAATTACTTACTCCTGCTCACCTTCAGCTTCCTCATCCGTACAGAGTTGGGGGTGGATGATAATACCTATCTTCAGAGGATCTGAACGGACATTTTTCCAAAGACATACAAATGGCCAAAGGTATATGAAAAAGTGCTCACTCACCCAGGGATTGAACCCACGTCTCCTGCATTGCAGGCAGACGCTTTAACCTCTGAGCCACCAGGGAAGCCCCACTAATCATCAAGAAAGTGCAAATTGAAATCACAAGGCATCGCTTCACACTTGTTCGAATGGCTAGTATCAAAAAGACAAAAGGTAACTGTGGGAGAGGATGTAGAGAAAAGGGAGCTCTTGTGCATTGCTGGTGGGGATGTAACTTGGCTCAGTCACTATGGAAAACGACATGGAGGCTCCTCAGAATATTAAAAATAGAACTACCATATGACCCAGCAACCCCATTTCTGGATCTATCAGAAGGAATGAAGTCATTATCTCAGAGATACCTCATTGTAGCATTATTCACAATAGTCAAGAAATGGCAGCAACCTAAGTATCCATCTACAGATGAATGGATAATATATATATATGTTTTAAACATTATATACATAAACATTAGAATATCACTCAGTCATGAGAAAAAAGTAAATCCTGCCATTGCAACAGTGTGGATAAACCCTGAGAGAATTATGCTAAGTGAAATAAGTCAGAGAAAGATAAACACTGTGTGATCTCACTTATAGGTGAAACCTTAAACAGCCTTACTCGTAAAAACAGAGTAGAATAGTGGTTACCAGAGGCTGGGGGTTGTGGGGAGGTGGCAGATGGGAGATGTTTGTCTTCCAGATTTAAGAGGAGAACGTTCTGGGGATCCATTGTACACCATGGCAACTATAGTTAACATTACTGTATTATATTATATCCTTGAAAGCTGCTAAGAAAGTAGATCTTAAATATTCTCATCACCAAAAAACAAAAGAGTAATCACATGAGGTTATGGAGGTGCTAACTAACAGTAACATGGTAATCATTTCACAATGGATTTATATATTAAGTTACTGTGTTGTACACTTTAAACTTACACAATGTTATATGTCAATTATAGCTCAATAAATCCAGCAAAAAATAATGCGTATCTTGTAGTGTTGTTATGGAGATTATATGAGATTATGCTTGTAAAGCCCCCTAGCATGATGTCTGGCAAAGGGCTGGTTCACTTCCCACTTCCACTCCTGTTAGGGATTCAATTGACTTGAGTCACCAAATGGTCTCCCATGCATTTCAGTCAGTGTTCAGTGGCATGGCATCCGCTTTTTGTTCCATTTAATTCTTATTCTTTTCTCTGCCTTGTGTGTTTCAGGTTCACAACCAGTATCCAACTGAGTTTGAATTCAATCTTTATTACTTAAAGTTCTTGGCTTTCCACTATGTGTCTAATCGCTTTAAAACATTTCTCCTGGATTCAGACTATGAAAGATTAGAGCACGGTACGTGTTTGCATGCCCTTGTTCAATCTTTTTTTGTTAGTTTTATGTATTTTTAATTAAAAACTCTAATAAAATAATCACCCCCAAGTGTGGCAAGGCCATTTTAGTGTTTTATTCTGAACTATGAAAATATAATGGACATGAATGAGTGAGATTTTGTGCTGTGCCAGATCTTAGGGACTGCTAATGATCATCTACTTATTGCTATCTTATTACCTCCAAGCAATAGCACTGTTTGTGGAGAAACATCTGACTCTTAGTTATTCCATCCCTGGCACACTCTGGGAGGTTACTGCTCCCCTGGAAGCAGTTTGCATAGCAGTTATGGCCACGGGCTCTGGAGCAAACAGAATACAGTTAAATTTCAACACTGTCAGTTACCAGCCAAGTATCGATACTTAGGACAGGTTCCACATCTTTAAAATGAGGATAATAATAGCACACATCCCTTTTTGGACCAGGATGACCACATTAGGAAATATTTGTAAATTTCTTAGCACAGTTGCTACCACATAGTAAGAACTCAATAAATTTTAGATAGCACCATTATTATAATTTTTAATGGCAGTAACAGTTCTAAAGAACAGATTCTTGAAAGCTGGTCAGCTCCTGTGTAAACGTTCCCCAAGGGGATTTTACGTTCTTACTCTGCTGTTGTTATAGGGAGCGGGAAATGGGGATACACATGAGTATTGTTGTTAAGAAGACAATCAAATAAAGAAAAGCAGTATGTTATGTCTACTGTTTATTTTCAGTATACTATACATACTGAATATTCATAAGGAGGATTCTCTTAATGGCTGAAAATATTTACTAATGTTCTGAGTTTGAAATATGAAAGCAAGAAATACTGTTTTTCAATGCATGCTATTAAACTTGTCTAGTACAATACTTCATACTTTTGGTAAGGGAGACAGCACTGGTGAGACCATTTCCTTTCCTGTTTGTCCTTCCAGACCTTTGTTGATTCATAAAATTGTCATTCCACACATCACAATCAGGAACCTTAATTTTTAGTCACCCTTGTGTTGGGAAGACATTAAGTAGAGCTGGTTACAGTGGACATTAGAGTCACTTAGAGAACTTTTTTAAATGACTTTTATCTGGGGCCTATTCTCATATTCTGTAATTGGTCTGAGGTGAGACCTAAGTACTGAGACTTTTTGAAGCCCCTGTTTTTTTTATCGGAGAAGGCAATGGCACACCACTCCAATATTCCTGCCTGGGAAATCCCATGGGCGGAGGAGCCTGGTGGGCTGCAGTCCATGGGGTCGCGAAACTGAGCGACTTCACTTTCACTTCTCACTTTCATGCATTGGAGAAGGAAATGGCAACCCACTCCAGTGTTCTTGCCTGGAGAATCCCAGGGACGGGGAAGCCTGGTGGGCTGCCGTCTATGGGGTCGCACAGAGTCGGACACAACTGAAGCGGCTTAGCAGCAGTGTTTTTTGTTGTCTTTTTTAAATGAGTGGCCAGGGTTGAGAACTACTTTTCTGCACTCTACACTTAACAGGTAGAGAAGAAACATTAATTAGTGTTGGTGCTAGTTTAGTCTCTAAATCATGTCCAACTCTTAAAACTCCATGTCTTGGGGGCCCCTCATATTATAAGATTTTGTGCAGTCTTGGGTATGAAACATTATTTTATGGTAAATAAAATGCTTATTAACTTTTGACTGAGTCTTTTCATTTAAAGCAAGAAAAGACAGCATTGCCACAAGTGGCACTCTTCCTGGCCTTTTAAATAAACACCTCCTGCCTCATTGCTAACACGCCTTCCTCTCTTTTAAAACAAAGGGGGCTCATGTGAGTAACAGACTGAAAGGTTCAAATACAGTACCCGAAATGGCACCCTCCCCAATTCAGCCTTTAACTCACCCAAGGATACAGATCACACCCATCTGACATCTACAGTCTCCCTGACCATGATGTGTGGTGTATGTAAACTACCAAACAAAGAAAACACTTTAAATGGCTTCGTAATAAACAGCCAGCAACTTTATAAAGAAACATAAAATTATGTTTTTAACTGAGTCTCATCAAATCATTTTCCTTCCAGCTTTTCGGAAAAATGTGTAGAATGTCTGCTGGCATGGACCTCTGTGAATCTAGATATAGACGTGGGATGTGGCCTGGGGGGAAGTCATGATGTATTGCTAAATACTTGGGAAAACTTCAGCACATGTTTTACTTCCATTTGGATTTGTTTCCATATAGCTGTGAAGTCCATTCCTATCTTTAGCTTTGCTACAGTCCTTTCCTATCTTCTTAGTTATTTTCTAAGGTTTTTGCCCTTGCAGTGATGTTTCTAGAGCCATACAGAATGCTCCATTTTTCATCTGCTACATGCATCACATTTTTAAGCAAACTGTTGATTTATTTGACTTTTGCTTTGCTGATGTTTTTTTCCAGGAACTTTATTTGATGATAAAGGAGACAAGCATGCCAAAAAAGGAATTTGTATTTGGGAGTGTATTGATAGAATGCACAAGAGGAGTCCCGTTTTCTTCAATTATTTATATTCACCAGTGGAAATAGAGGTAACGAAAGAAAGCATTTATGTTGCATTTTTGGAATATTTGTGTGTTAANATCACTGTCCAGTAAAACTTGTTGTATGGTTCTGCCTCCGGTGCTCTTAGCTTTTTCTTTAATCAATTCCAAATCTTCAAACACTCTACCGCTGAGTCCCTGTGGATTTGGAGTAAAGTTTGCAGGGTGTGGATGGCTGGAAATGCACATTTTTATGAGCTTCCCCAGATGAAATGTGTACATGTGTGTATACCTACAAGAGCATTGAAATCGAAGAATCATGAGGTAGAAGGTTTGGCTTGAATCCTGCTTCAGGGCCTTGTTGCCTAACTTTGGGACTCGACTCTGACACTCTCCAAGCATCAGTTTCTTTTCCCCTACAAGGTTAAAATGCAGATGTTTATAGCAGAGAGATCTGTGGAATGCAGCAGAGTGTGTGAAAGGAATTAGAGCAATGGTAAATGCATGTTAGGTGTTCCACCCATAGGCATAGGAATCTCAGTTTTTGCTTTTCTTCCTTTCTAAGGCTCCTTGAATCTAGTCTTTCTCATTCTAAAATATTCTCTACTTTAACAGGTCCTTCGGAATCAAAGGTCTCCTTGGGCCCTGTCAGTCTACTAATTCACTTGTAAAGCTCATTTGACATACCACTGTGCCTACCTGACTTTGTCTTTTAATTTTTTTCTGTCCCCCTTCTATTAGATCTCTCTGTAACTGCATTATCTACTGCTATCAAGTATCTGAGAGCCAGAATGAGGTGACAAATGCTACACAAGGTACATTTGTATTGGATCGTTATAATCCTTATCCCTAAATATAGATGGGGCCAAAATGCTATTTTTATATATGATTTTGCTCGGTTCCACTTCACTGTCTGTTGGATATTTCTGGTTTTGCTAAATACATTTTTTCTCCCTTTCTGCTTAGAAACATCTACTGAAATATAATTATTTTTAGCAACTTTGCTGAGTTGTTTGCAGTTTTGCATGCAAATCTTTGCTCTCAGGGGACATAATCAATACGCAGCAGCCCAGCGTCCCAGTGAATGGTGAGAGAGATGTGTGAAGTCAGGGTGTGATATCCCAGTGATGGTTGCTAAATGAGATCATTTACCAAAGGTACCTTTGTGCACTGTAGAAATCTTTAACCCCTAATGCATAGGTCTTACTTTCCTTAACCTGGATGCTTTTGTGCAAAGAAGATGTGTTAGGCAGATGGATAGATGTCTTTTATTTCATCTCTGCTCCTCACATTCTTCCAAGTGTTTAAAGATGCAAGACTACTAGAGTAGACTGCCATTCCCTTCTCCAGGGGATCTTCCTGATCCAGGGATTGAACCTAGGTCTCTTTCATTGCAGGTAGATTCTTTACTATCTGAGCCACAAGGGAAACCCCAAATGAAGTCACAGCATGAATCAAATTTACACGGAATATCAGTTCAATTCAGTCGCTCAGTCGTGTCCCACTCTTTGCGACCCCATGAATTGCAGCACGCCAGGCCTCCCTGTCCATCGCCATCTCTCGGAGTTCACTCAGATTCGCATCCATCGAGTCCGTGATGCCATCCAGCCATCTCATTCTCGGTCATCCCCTTCTCCTCCTGACCCCAATCCCTCCCAGCATCAGAGTCTTTTTCAATGAGTCAACTCTGCATGAGGTGGCCAAAGTACTGGAGTTTCAGCTTTAGCATCATTCCTTCCAAAGAAATCCCTGGGTTGATCTCCTTCAGAATGGACTGGTTGGATCTCCTTGCAGTCCAAGGGACTCTCAAGAGTCTTCTCCAACACCACAGTTCAAAAGCATCAATTCTTCGGTGCTCAGCCTTCTTCACAGTCCGACTCTCACATCCATACACGAAATATCAAGAATACTTATTTTTTCTTCTAAGGTCAAGGCCAGGGACAAATGCAATGAAAACATAGCAAGAAAATTGTATGTGGATGAGACTGTAATTCTATGTGGCTGGAATGAGGAAAACAAAAATACTACTCTGGTTTCCATATGTTAACATTGGTAGTGAGCAACTGGGAGTGACTCACAGGAAAGTCTGCTAGCAGAAGCCACTTACATGGGCCTTGGGGGATGGGTAAGTAAAATGATGAGTTTGAACAAATATAAAGTTGTTGAGGGAAGATAGACAGACATAATAAAAATTTAGGGATCTCATCTAGAGACAAGTTAGGTGGACACTGTAAGAAGTGACCAGCAAAATATTTTAAGAGAGATAGTTCTAGAACCTTGATTAGCCAAAAGAGAAATACTCCATATAACATTTATAAAAAGAGACAAGATAAATCAATTAGCTTTTGGGATAGCTGCCTCATTCGTATTTCCAGGGCAAAGTCTCAGTAATCTAGAGGGGGAAAGAAAGTCAACTTCTTAATTTCAGGGAAGGCAAAGAGAAAGAAAGAATTTCATTTGGATTGGGGTTAGAGCTAAATTTTATCGAGCTAAATTATACTAAGCCCATGCTAGACTTAATATCATGGAAAAATAATATTCACCATTGTGCCAAAAGCTTTGCATAGATTATCTCACTTGATAGTCACAACAACCATATTTGGCAGATACTTTCATCATCTCCGTTTTACAGGTGGGTAAGGTGAAGATTAGAGATGCAAATTAATGTGCTCCAGGTCAAAGAACTATTAACTAATAGGGTCAGGATTCAAACAAGCTGTCTGCATTTGGATCCCTCAAATATAGAAATTCAAGGGGAGCTGGCAGCTAATGTTGAGGAACCATACCGCTGATCCGAGTGTGAACTGGGGTACTGTGGGCACACGGCAATGTGCTCCTGTGATTTACTTATTTGCTCATAATATGCACTGATTTCCTTCTTTCATCCTAAAGTACTTCTAACACTAGGTTTGTTGCTCATTAGCAATTTTTGGCCTTAGGGAAATCAATCCATATGAGCTTTTATTCTATCTGTAAAATGGGTATAAAAGTAATACTTAACACATCTATATCCAATCAAGATACAGCAACAGAAACTGGGTTTGTCTTTCTACATTAAACAGCCTAAAACAATTAAAAAAAAAACTTGATAGAATATATCAAGAAACAATTTGCAAGACACTAGACATCAGAAAATGAAGGGCAGTGTTCTCTGAGGGTTGAAACCTCTTACATTTCTCCAGGNGGCTTAGCAGCAGTGTTTTTTGTTGTCTTTTTTAAATGAGTGGCCAGGGTTGAGAACTACTTTTCTGCACTCTACACTTAACAGGTAGAGAAGAAACATTAATTAGTGTTGGTGCTAGTTTAGTCTCTAAATCATGTCCAACTCTTAAAACTCCATGTCTTGGGGGCCCCTCATATTATAAGATTTTGTGCAGTCTTGGGTATGAAACATTATTTTATGGTAAATAAAATGCTTATTAACTTTTGACTGAGTCTTTTCATTTAAAGCAAGAAAAGACAGCATTGCCACAAGTGGCACTCTTCCTGGCCTTTTAAATAAACACCTCCTGCCTCATTGCTAACACGCCTTCCTCTCTTTTAAAACAAAGGGGGCTCATGTGAGTAACAGACTGAAAGGTTCAAATACAGTACCCGAAATGGCACCCTCCCCAATTCAGCCTTTAACTCACCCAAGGATACAGATCACACCCATCTGACATCTACAGTCTCCCTGACCATGATGTGTGGTGTATGTAAACTACCAAACAAAGAAAACACTTTAAATGGCTTCGTAATAAACAGCCAGCAACTTTATAAAGAAACATAAAATTATGTTTTTAACTGAGTCTCATCAAATCATTTTCCTTCCAGCTTTTCGGAAAAATGTGTAGAATGTCTGCTGGCATGGACCTCTGTGAATCTAGATATAGACGTGGGATGTGGCCTGGGGGGAAGTCATGATGTATTGCTAAATACTTGGGAAAACTTCAGCACATGTTTTACTTCCATTTGGATTTGTTTCCATATAGCTGTGAAGTCCATTCCTATCTTTAGCTTTGCTACAGTCCTTTCCTATCTTCTTAGTTATTTTCTAAGGTTTTTGCCCTTGCAGTGATGTTTCTAGAGCCATACAGAATGCTCCATTTTTCATCTGCTACATGCATCACATTTTTAAGCAAACTGTTGATTTATTTGACTTTTGCTTTGCTGATGTTTTTTTCCAGGAACTTTATTTGATGATAAAGGAGACAAGCATGCCAAAAAAGGAATTTGTATTTGGGAGTGTATTGATAGAATGCACAAGAGGAGTCCCGTTTTCTTCAATTATTTATATTCACCAGTGGAAATAGAGGTAACGAAAGAAAGCATTTATGTTGCATTTTTGGAATATTTGTGTGTTAAAGTTTTCCTTACGTTGAGCGTATATAAGCTGTTTAAGCTTTTTATAAACATTTGACTAGGTTTCATACCAGAAGCTATTTAAAAGTTGATACACTTTGGGTTTAGATTATGATGCAATGAAGTCTGTTACCAAATTCTTGACCAGAAAAATTAGGAACTGGCCCCCTAGACATAGAGGGGATAACTTCAAGAAACTCGGAGCAAATCAACTTGCCCTGGGAAAGGAGAACAAGCAAAACTTGACCCCTCAGCATACTGTCTAAGCTGAAAAACCTAAAATACTTCAGAAAAGACTTCCCTAAGTCCATTCATACCCGAGCCATGGAAGAAACCCTATGAGAAGCAGAAGGTTGGAGCCCAGCCCAAGAAGGTTGACTTCTCAGGGACAGCCATGCTCTGCCAGGCCCGTCTGCATGAACCAGGCTCTGCAGTGGAGTAGAGCTCTCCACCACCACTCACGGGCAAAAAGGCCAGACCCTGGGCCCCAGAACAATAGGACCCCACCCTGGCCTTTCTCCACATGCACCCTCCTCATGAGGTGTGTGAGAAACCAAGGGTACACGCGTAGATGCTCCTCCTTCATCTAGACCACATTCTGATACTTCAGAATTGCTTGCCCAAATTCAAATTACTTACCAGACCACTTCCCTAAGCCAGTAAGTATACTCCTAAGCCAAAGGGCAACTAAGGAGCAGCATTTGTCAGGGAGCAGACAGAGTTCATCTGCAGGGCTGGGTATGTGTGCATGTTCGTAAGAGACCTTCAGAGTGTAGGACAGAGCTGAGCCAGGAGGAGCAAGGGTTTAGGCCAACAACTGGGAACTGGGACCAGCCTCCCCCAGTGCCGAGGAGTCAGAATTCTCAACTGAAACCTGGCCTTCCAGGTCGTTGGGAAGTTATATTTGTCAGGGTAGGAGGATAGAACATACTTTACCTAATAGTTATATTGATGTGTAATGTTTAAATATATAGACATATGTCATGAGAACCTCTGTTCATCCTCTTCCCTGGACCCTGCAGTGTTAGGGGCTGGCCTGCCAGTAAGCTTGGGCTACTTTGAGGTTAGGATAAAACTACATTTCAGAATTTTCTTTAAACAGGCCCTGAAGCCCAATGTAAACGTTTCCAGCCTCAAGAAGTGGGATTACTATATAGAGGAGACACTTTCCACAGGGCCCTCGTATGACTGGCTGATGCTGACCCCCAAGCAGCTGCCCTCCGAAGACTCTGAGCTGGCCGGAGGAGCCAGGCCCCAGAGCCAGAGGAGGACCGTGTGGCCGTGCTACGATGATGTCAGCTGTGCTCAGCCCGACGCTCTCACCAGCCTTTTCAGTGTAAGTCAGCCACCCGAAGCCAGACTCCCAAGGCTCTGGGCCCCTGAAGGCACGAGAGGCCTCGGGAACCTGGCTGAGTGAAGCCTGGTTCACCAGCTCCTGGCTAGCATTCTTGCCAGCACCATAGAACATGTGGAAACCAAACCGGCTCCCCAGCATCCCTGGAGATCCAGGCACAGGGACTAGAAAACAGTCTCAGAAGGGAGTTTTTCATCTTTACGAGGAAGCATTCAAGCAAGTCGAGCAGTTTGCAGCTTCCTGGCTGTTTCATCTGGCCAAGAGCCAGAGTCAGGCCTGGGTTATGACTTCTGTGGGTGCCTTACTTCCCCCGGTCAGAAGTGTGGGTAGCTGATGGTCTCATGGGAGTACTGCCAGCTGTCTTCTACAAGTTATATTCTGGAGTGAAGCCATTCTGGCAGTAACCCCCACGAGGAGAGCAGCGGCCCCGAGGGAAGGGTCTGAGCCCTGACACAGGCCAGACAGTTCCTGCAGAGTCTTCTCCATTCAGTCTCCCACCAGGAGAAGCGTGTGTGAGAGCGCCGTCACAGAGGTCGCCGCTCTGCTCTCAGTCTCCTTGGCCGAGGGAAACACCAGGCTTGGGCATTTCTTGGTTCATTCTCCCTACATCTGGTTTGAATCACCAGAGTCAAGGGGTTTCTCTGTCCAGGACAGACTTCTCATCTACCTCAGCTATTAGGGTCTGGACATAGGCCTAGCGCTTGACCTTTTGCTGTGGCCATCAGCTTTCCTATGGGCTGGCCAAGGGTGAAGGTGTTCGGGATACAGATTTCATCTCTCCATTTAAGCCATCTGTACAAAGAGGCCCGGTTACAGATCCTAATAAATCATCTTTGCCACAGTGCATCACACCAGCTAGCACTCCTGCCACCACCGTTCCTGGCTGGGAGGCCTCGGAGGCCCCGGGCTCACTGCTCAGAGGAGCTGTGGCTCTGGGGAGCACCGTGATTTCTGTGAAAGACTCGGTTGGCCAAGAAATTCGTTTGAGTTTGTCTGCTGTTAGGGAAAAGCCCAAACGAACTTCTTAACCAACCCAATACTTAATCTGTAAAAAAAAAAAAAAAAACCCTTTTAATTTCTCTGTAGGAAATTGAAAGACTGGAGCATAAATTGAACCAAACCCCTGAGAAGTGGCAGCAGCTGTGGGAACGGGTAAACGTGGACCTTAAAGAAGAGCCCAGAGCAGACCGTGTGAGTTGGCAAAGCCCTTTGAAGAGCTGCTGCTGAGCTTCTTGAGGGCACTGGGTCAGGTGGGGCCTCTGCCACTCGTAACCCAGGAAGTTTATGGCCAAAGAGAGGGTCATGCCTTGAGGGTCCAGGGCAGAAAGTTGCAAATGACTGAGTACTTCCTGAGTGTCTCACTCTGCCACAGTGATATGATACTTAACGTTCAGTGCCCCAAATCCAGGGGAAATTACTGGGTTCTTTTCTATCTAAGCACCTCTGTGGTTTCAGCTGGTCTTCTACCACAAGAGGGGAGGGAAGAAGGGAATGCCAAGATCTTACTGGCTCCAGAGAAATAGGGAAAATGAAATATTTTAAAACAGTAAAATATGCCACTTTCTGTTGCTCACACCCCTTTTTTGTTTCTAAATTAAGAAACATTTACTGTAAAAATATTTTAATACCAAATACTCCATTTTCTGCTTCTCACCACCCCTTAAGCTGTAAAATGTGGCATGGGCTGTGCCGAGCCCCTGAGCATCCACTCCCTAGCGTCCTGTTAGCCCGCAGTGAGGCAGTGGCGTCCGGCTCGTGCATGCAGGCTCAGGCCCAGATAGCACAGCTGATACACAGGGAGGCCACCAGCCAAACCCACAGCAGGTCGGCTCCAAGTGCAACAGAGGGAGGTTAGGACAGATGAGAGCACTTGAGGAAAAGAGAGGTAAGCAGGGTCAGATGTCACAGAGGGGTCAAGGAGAATGGAGTCTAGAAGAAAATGTCCTCTGACCCTGTAAGAGGGGGTCCTCAGAGCGCCATCTCTTGCCCGCAAGTGGCAACTCAGGGGCTATTATCAGACAGGCCACAGGTGGATGAAGTCTTACTGCTTTGTTTCTAAGAATAAAATAGTTTGTTAATTTTTTTTCTGATTATGAATATGAGATATATGTATTCCTTTAAGTATGTATTCCTTTATAACACAGGAAGTTATAAAATAGAAATCACCCAAAATTTATAATGTAGAAATAAACCACTATGCCTTCAGACTTTTAAACACATATATAAAAGGGATTTACTATAGACATAGTTTTAAAACCTGCTTTCTTTTTTCCTTAATATATGGCATGCGTGTCCTTCCATTTGTCGCATATAAATCAGCATCCTTTGTAACAGCTATCTAGAATTTCATTGTTCAGAAATTTTTTTTTTTTTAACTAGCCCCATGATGATAGACATTTAGGTACTTTCTAGTTTTTTGCTATGTAAAAAAAAACTCCAAGGTAAGCATCTTTTTATACATATTTTATATAGACATATATATATGATCCAGTTTCTTTCTTGAGGCAAATTTTTAGAAGTGAAATTACCAGATTATTTGCTTAAAGTCTTTGTAAAGCCTTCCTATCTCCTGTTCTTTTTCAGCCCCAGAGGTACCCTTCGGGCTCCCCAGGAACTGTGTCCACCAATCTCCCTTTTTATCAAAAGAGGCCTCAGCTGCACCTTCCAGACAGCAACGTGGCAGAAGAGCAGAACACCGGTGTCCCCCCACCCAACGGGGTGGACCGCAGAGCAGCCACGCTGTACAGCCAGTACACGCCCAAGAACGACGAGAACAGGTGGGCGCTGTGAGCCCTGCCGGGGGTGCAACAGAGGCTCTCCCAGCCCCCTCGAATCAGCCGGGCCTAGCTCAGAAGGCATCCGCTTTAATTCTCTGTTTCTGTTTTAAATGTGGTAGATGGTTCTTGGAAGAGGAAAAGTCAAAATTATAACTAAAATAAGGCCAGGAGGTTGTAGTTTTTTGTGGCGGGCCCTACTATCTCCTGTCTGCCTGGTCTTTTGAGGGAATGTGTGTTAGTGAGCACTTCTCCAGTGACAGACTTCTGAGATCCAGCACATGCTCGCCCAAGCAGAAAGGAATTTACTCACATGAAGTGAGAAGGCCAGGATGTGCCAATTTCTCACAGTACCTTCAGGCTTCTCTCATTCACCAGCTCTGCTTCCTGTACAGGCTGCAGGAACCCCAGCATGGTACAAAGGATGGCTACTGAGAGCTCCAAAGCTCACAGGCTTGGTAATCCCAGCAGAATGAGGCAATCTTTCCCTGAGAGTCTAGTAGAGAAATTCTGGGGGGAGCTCCAACTGATCTTTTTTGGATCATCTAGGGGAAACAGACTTGACCAACAAAAACAGCAGATATCGCCTTACAGCATAGTAAAATCATATTAACCACCATGTCATCATTACTTCTAGGTCCTTCGAGGGAACGCTATACAAAAGAGGGGCTTTGCTGAAAGGCTGGAAGCCCCGTTGGTTTGTTTTGGATGTAACAAAGCATCAGGTAATAAACACCATCACAGCCTGTAGCAGTCACTTCTCCCCAGGCGAGGCTCCATCCCTGGCTGTTGTGTGACTCCGGCAGACACGCACAGCCCCCATGCAAAGAATGCTGCCCTGAGGCCTCTCACCAGCCACCTGGGGGCTCCTCCATGGAGCCAGTGAGAGGGCGCCCGGTGGCCCTCTGAGAAAGTGCAGGGAGGTGTGACAGAGGCGGTGACTGGGCGCCTGGAGCATCAGGAGCAACAAAACTCGGCTTTTTAATGCTCAGGCATCTCCTGCTGCCTGCTGTCCACAACCAGGCTGGGGGAGGACCTCAGGGTTTCAGCGTGTTGCGTACCACATGCATATACAGAGCCCGTGCCTGTGAACACTCTCCAGAGCACAGATCACTTCATCTCAACAGCACAAAGCATCCATTCAAAGTCGAGGGCGTTAATTTATTCAACAAACATTTCTTGAACACCTTCTCTGTGCCCATCCCTGTACTAAAGAAGGCATCATTATCCCTCAAAGGTGACAGCAACAGAGGAGGGAGGGAGCTTTAAAACAGGCAGAAGGGGATGTGCCCATCCAAACCTGAAATCCGCAGTGGGCAGACACTAGCCTGGACCTCCCAGACCATGCTGGGAAGTCTTCTCCCCACTGTTAGGCTCTTTACTATGTCTCTAGCCCCCCACCCCCGCTCTCCCCACAGTCCTTAGAGTGAGAATCTTTGCTCCGGTGATCTTGGAGGGTAGGGGGACACTATGCAAACTTCCAGCCTCTTTGCATCATTCACTGGAGAGTCACATGTCCTCCATGGTCTGACCGGAGACCTCACTCTGCCTTAGAACTAACCAGTCAGCCCTGAGCAGATTCGCAGTGCGTTTGTGTGTAACATGGAGTCTACCGAGAAAGACACGGGCTGTACCCCAGTACGGTGCTCTGGTTGGAGCTGCATCTAGAGGCCTCCTGCCAGATGAACACTTTATGTGGGGATCAACCACTTTTCACTCTGCTCAAGGAGTTTCATAAGGCTACACAGGATCCTGTTGGATTACAGATACAGAGAATTTTTTTTTTTTTTTTTAACAGATATGCAGTGGAAACCCTTTTTAGGCAACTGGACTTTAAACAGCACTGTCTTTTAAATTAGAGCCTACATTGTGTAGAAAAGTCCCATTAAACCACTAAATAAAACATAGGAGAATGTCATGATGTTTCTATAATTTACAGTTACATCAAATTATACTTGCATTCCTGACAGTCTTTTAGATTTAATGCAACAAGTATACGGGTTTCTATTTGTACTACTCCTACCATGCCTGCAGAGAGAGGCAAAGAAAAGTCCGAGGCCAGAATCACAGTGACGGAGGCACCAGACACATTCCTTCCATGTAACTTTCTGAAATCCACACTGATTTAGTTCAAGTGAAATCCAGTCCTTACACATAGTAACCCTCAGTCCAATGTTGAGCTATTCATTGTTTTTCAAAAATCACTTCATATCTACATGCTATTTGGAAATTAGCTTTTCAAATATAGTATAGCTTGAACATATTTTCATACCAGTTCACATAGATCTTATTTCTTAAATGTTGTATAGCATTCCATCCTATTGATGTACCATCATTTAATTAACCAACACCCTATTGACAGACAGATACATCTTATCACTAGCTGATAGAGGGAGTGCTGCAGGAAACCTCTCTATTTGTGTGTCTTTGTATGCTTGTGGGAGTGTTTCTGTAAGATAAATTCCTAGAGGTGGGAAAGGTGTATCAATAGGTATAAGCATTTTAGCTTTTAGTTCATATTGCCAGATTGTCCTCTAATAGGTTTCTGACTAATTATAACCCCACAAACAGTGCTTACGAATACCTCATGCCTTCCATTCAACCTGAATATTGTCAGCCATTTTCAATATTTCTTAATCTAAGTGAAAAGTGAAATCTCATTGATTTCATTTACTTTTGACTGTTTAGGCTGTTCACCTTTGCAGATGTTTATAAGTCGCTCACATTTTTTCTGTGAGTTGCCAGTTGAAATCCTTTGACCAGTTTTCCGTTAGGTTGTTTATCTTTTTCTTCTCAATCGCTAGGAATTTTGTATATTTTCTAAACATTAATCCCCCATTCATATGTTCCATATATTTTTTATAGTTGTTGTTTTTATTCTTTTATATGTAATACATTTATTCAAATTTCAAAAAATGTGTCTTTTTACCCTTTCTCCCAGCTACCTAATTCTTCCTAGAAGCAGACAGTGTTTTTCATTTCTTGTCTGTCCTTCCAGACTTAGCTGAGCAAGGTATGGGGAAAGCCTGCCTTTTGAAAGCCCTGCTGTCTCCCCCCAGGTCTCATATCCCATGTCTCCTTTGGTTCCAGCTGCGATACTATGACTCGGGTGAGGACACCAGCTGTAAGGGCCACATCGACCTGGCTGAAGTAGAAATGGTCATCCCTGCCGGCCCCAGCATGGGCGCCCCGAAGCACACGAGTGACAAGGCTTTCTTTGATGTAAGCTGACCTTGTCTTTTCCTGGCTCTCTGCACATAATCCCTTACAGTCAGTCCATCCACTCCAAGGATGACGGGGCCTCAGAGCAGTTGATGGTGACGACAGATGGGCCACAGCCCCACCCTGGCTGCGGGAACTGCTGCAGAACCTGAAGCCAGCACTCTTAATCCCCAAACCTGACCTCTCCCCGCTGTCCCTGTGGCTCATAAAGGCTGCATGTTGCTTTGCACAAAAGACTCCTTCAAAAGGTATCCAACTACACTTGGAAGAAGAGGAACTCCTTGTTAAATATTGTTATTCACTCACCACCTTCTGTCAGAAACAGATGTTACTTCCCTTTTATATCTTTTTGTCTTCAAGCTTCATCATCCAAAGAAAACATCATTAGTCACACATGATGACCTTCTTCCCTGACATCTTCAGCAGGCCTTGGGACATTTTATGGGCCACATGATAGGGGACTTATGTAGTCCCCAGAGCCAAGCAAGACTTCATACAGAACACAGGTCATACTCTAGTGCCCTGCTCAGGCTGTGAGGCCACTTCCCTGACTCTGAACTCCCAGTGAGGCCCCAGCTGAAGACTTAGAGAAAGAGATGGGAAGGGAATGTGAAAGCCAGCCCACCATGATGTGGATGAAGCTCAGTCTTCTTGGCTCCTTTGCTGCATGGCTGCAGTGCATGGGTGAGGCAAGAGGCTCCAGCTATTCCACACCCTCTTAGTCAAGAAGGTGCGAAGTCAGGCTTTTCTGGAATATCTGTTTTCTCTGCAAACCCTTCTGTTAAGATCCCCTGTGACTCTGGGGACCAGGAAAGTAAAATCACTTCGATCATCAATGACAGTACAGTAGTGGAGAGTAGAGAAATACGGAGGTTCCAGGCTAGCATGAAAAGGGAGGGTCACAGGGATGGATTAGCTCACATGACCAAACCTGTAGACTAACCCTGCCCTCATCTCTGCTTCTCTTCCTTTGTTTTTGTAGCTCAAGACCAGCAAACGTGTGTATAACTTCTGTGCCCAGGATGGACAGAGTGCCCAGCAGTGGATGGACAGGATCCAGAGCTGTATCTCTGATGCCTGATACCCATGGTCAACCCACACAGAAGAGGGAGGAAGGGCTTGTGCCGCCAGACGGGGAAAAAGTGCATGAATCCCTGAGGAGCTGACAGCTTCCTGCTCAGTCCTGATGAGTCATCCTAGGGCCTGAGGTTCTCCTGCCCAGACTTAGCCATTCCCCTCTCTCGGCAGTTGCTACATCGTCTTAGCTGAGTAGATGTGTCACACAAGTCTGGTCAAAAGCCCCAGGCCCTCCCTGTGTCTTGCACTAGGTTGTTCTAACCTAGTGGTTAGAACAATCCCTCATGTTTAGGGATCAGAAGAATGCTTCCTGAGCCATCTGTCACCCATCCCCTAGGCCAAGCGGCTACCACCCACCTGGGTCCTTCTTCATGAAAGCTGGATCCTTTCTGTTCTCCAAGGTCATAACTTCCTTGGAGAACTTCCTGACAAGCAAAACTCAAAATCCTCCAAGACTATCTTCTATTCTGCATATGTTTCCCGTTGGAGGCTCCTGCTCTTACTGCCCAACCTTAGAGATACTTGGTTCTCTGGTGCTGCCAAAGGTGCTTCCAGGATCCCTGCTTGGCGCTGGGGTTCACAGCAAGACCACCGGTGCTCAGGCAGGCCAAGGGGCACACAGAATAGCCTGATGGGAAAGACTGGCCAGGGAATGGTGCAGTAATCACCAGGCCAATGCAGGAAAACACGGCTTCCAAAACACTGAATTTTCCTAGGCCAAAGGTGCCCTGAGGACCCAGGACTTCGTGGTCCCATGTATTCTTCTGCTCCCTGACAGCTTCTTACACAAAATAACATGCAAAAAGCTGGATGCACTAATTCACAAAACAGCCACTTGCACTGAACTCTAATAAAGTGAAGATGTTGGAGAGACGGAAGCCAGCTGTTTATGAGCCCTGTGACAAGGGCGCGGTCGCACCGTGGCGTGACTAGAGGATACCCAAACAGCACCTCTGCACGTGAACTTAAGGACTTGTTTAGTTTTTAGATTTTTTGTACTTTTGATAACCTGTGTTTGTCCAGCTTGAGATACAGGAATGCTGTTTGCTCACAGTGAACAGAGACAGCTTTTCTGCAACAGTCACTGTGGTCAACTGGAGTCGTAGGTAGCTAGATCATCATATTTGTTTTGAAATGTTAATATGTTAAATACCAAACTAATGTTTCAAAAATATGTATATATGATTTCTATACCCTTGTTTTTCAGGTAGTCTGCTTATAATTTAATATAAAATTAACTGATTCATTCATAAGATTTCAGTAATTTTTAAATGGCTCCCTTTTTAAAAAGCCACTTTGTAGATGAAAAATCAGATTTTCAAATTTAAAATTATCTACACACTAGGAAAGAGAACTGTGTTAATATATGAGAAATTCGGGGGTAATAAGAATGAAGGATTTTTCTATCATTTTCATTTTATAAATTGCCACCTGTGAAAATGGCTTCTGCACATTCTTTGTATTTTCTTTGTATATAACTTTTTGCACTCTGTAAAATACGGAGCCCCCTGAACCTTCAGCTATTTGAGACTTTACACAGTGCTTCTTTTGTAACTGGATTCTTTTAACTTTCATGAAGGCACTACATGCCTTGAATTCACTAACCACCTTGAATTAAACTTATTTCTTAAGAAAAAGCATCCCTCACTTATTGAAGTAAAGCTGACTGTGCACTGCGGGACACTCGGGAGGCACCACTCGTGATTCATACCTGGGACTAAAAGTTCAAGGGTAAGACACGGCATAACCCGTTTCTTGCCTTGGTTCTATTAATGTCGTCACTGCCCTTTGCTCAGGAAGTAACCAGACACTGGAAATGCTGGCCTCAGCTTCTGGGTTCTGAACACACTGCTGCAGAGTTTAGGGAAGAGGCCTAAGGCCTCCCAGTACCTCCGCTGAGCTGTGTGAAATTGGTTAAGTCTTTTACCTCTTCCAGGTTGCAGTTTCGCCACCTGTGGCATATGGCAATTGGCAAGAATTTTAGGCAGGAGAAATCAAACGCTAGTTCAGAAGCAGACTTTTCTGCTTCAGGAAATTGTTGAACAGCACAGTCTGGACCACGCTTCCTCTCATTAAGCTCTTGGAGTTTACCTTGGGGACCCCGACCACATCTGGATGGAGAGCCAACAGAATGCAGGTTCTCAGGGCTGAACCCCCAAGTCTGGAGATCCAAGGAGAAGGAAGGGCCCCATCGTCGCCCTCCTGAGCCTTCAATTTCCTGAGCCTCCAGAACTCCTGGGACCTACCGTTCTGCACGCTGTGACCCTGACATGACTAACAAGGGAAACAGCTGGAGTCGAGCCCAAGAGTGTCAGGCTGCCCTTCGTTCCTCAGCCTTAGCTGTGCGAGGAGAAGGGCACTGGGTTCCAAGGAGGAAAGACGGGCCTGACGCCCTGGCCCTGCGGCTCCCCTGACAAGGCCTTTCTATGCCTGGGTTCTCGCAGCCCCAGGGGAGCACAGGCCCCACTCCCCAAAACCTTCAGCCCAGGTTCTTCATTCTTAACTCCCTAGCCCCTCTACCTGATGACCTCACTCCAGAGCTGGAGTGTTAACTGTTAATAGTATAGCTAAATTGTTTCTCAATGAAAATTGACGTTTATAGATATTTCAGAGTTCTTTTAAGACTTGTTAAGTAACTCCATTATCTCACAAAGAATTTCTGAATAATTTCAAGATCTCAGGCTGATAACCAGGAAATGCCCTCAGTTATAGCAATCAGAGCTATGAATTAAGCCAAGAATAAAACAGTATTGTTAGGGGAAGCACACTGAAACCGCCCACCCTGGCCAGGCACCACAGTAACTATTTGCATGAGTTGTTTTACGACAGGAGGTCCTGGTGAGGAACAGGGAACTAATAAGCCTCCACCAACCAGAAGAGTTCGGGAAAGGTCTAACGGAGACACCAACTGTCTGACCACCTCCCAGAAGCCTTCTCTCTGGCATCCATCTTGGCTGAACAAGGCACGCACCACCAGGAAGGACTCTGAGTCAGAATGATTGGCTAAGGACAACTCGGAAACCCATCCCATCACCATAAAACCCAAGACTGCGAGCCACATGACAGAGCAGTTCTCCTGGGTTCCCTTACCTACTGCTCTCCACCCGGGTGCCCTTTCCCAATAAAATCTCTTGCTTTGTCAGCACATGTGTCTCCTCGGACAATTCATTTCCGAGTGCTAGACAAGAGCCCAGTTTCGGGCCCTGGAAGGGGTCCCCCTTCCTGCAACAGTACGGATGAAGAGAGAAGACTTGGAGCAGTACTGCCAAACACATACATAATCAAGCCGCTGTGAATCTTTTTTCAAAAAGTAAAAAGAAATTGATAACGTCTTACAACATTTTGTCTTGTTTTCAATAATTTATTTACTGTAATCTATCCAAATTATTTCAACATGTCAATCAGTACAAAAAATTACTCATGGACTAGTTCATACTGAGTCCTCAAAACCCAGTGAGTATTTTGCACCTATGGTCTATCTCAGCTTGGACCAGTGTGTTGTCTTTTTTCCAACACGATTTCTCATACAAAATTCCTGTCGATCCTCACTCCCTTCTCCAGTTCTCCCATACAGCTGGGTGTCCCACAGTTCATCCAGTTCAGACGCTTCCTCCTCAGAGTCAGCCCAGACCCCATAGTTGAGGGCTCAGCCCCACAGGAGTGTCCTCCCTTCGGATGCCACTGGCAAGTTCCAGGGGCCACCGGACTTCTGACCAATGCACAACCCCCTCCTCAGGTTCAGCGATTGTCCAGAAGAACACACACAGCTCAGGAAGTGCTTGGACTGTGTTTATCAGTTTGTCCTAAGGAAGTAACAGCCACAAGGAAGAGATGCGTGGGCAAGGATTGGGAGAGGGGGTGGCCTGCGCCCTCCCAGCGCCTCCCTGTGGTCGCCAGCTGGGAAGCTCTCTGGATCCCGTCAGGATTTTTTCATAACCCACTCTCCAGTCCCCCTGGAGGTGTAATTTCCCACACCCCGTTCACACATAGTTCTTTCTGGTAACCAGCCTGAAGCTATCTAGGGGCCCAGCCTGAGTCACTGCATTCATATAAACACAGGTGTGGGCAGAGGGCCTCATTATGAATAACAAAGGCACGCCTTTCACTCAGGAAGTTCTAAAGGTTTTAGCAACTCCATGCCACAAACCCAGGACAAAGATCAAAAAAAAAAAAACCTTTTAAAATTATACCACAACTAGCCACATTCCTGTGCTACTATGCTAGGCAAGGCAGATTTAGAGCAAGTAACCTGCTCATAGCAGAGCCAAAGTGGGAGGTGAGAAACCTCGGTGCTGCATCTAATTCATGATAAGACCTTGAATTATGTCTTAGCTTTAAGCCTTTGACCTATAAAATGAAGGACCCTGATGTGTGAATTTGTGATTCCAAGGGTTCACCTTTGCAATGAATGAGGCTCCAAACTCTGATGAAAAGGATTTGCTGAAAGAGACCATATCATCTAAATTGTAGTGTGTGTATGAATCATCTTGCTAAAATGAAGATCCTGACTCAGTAGGATTGAGAGGGGACTTGACATTCCATATTCCTAATATGCTCGCAGATGACGCGGAGGTTGCTGATCCAAGGATCCTGCTTTGAGTGGTGCTAACAGACGTGCTCGTCCCAGTCCTCTGAGAAGCAGGCACCAGATGGGCAGGAAAGTAGGGGAGGCTGGGAGAGTCAGGAGACCAACGTGCATGCAGGCATGACCTTGTCAAAGACCCAGGGAAGGGAGGGAGGAGGAAAAGCTGGGCAGGAGACTCACACTGTGGAGTAACCCTAAGGAAGTTCAGCAAGGCAGATGAGAAGTCCTCAGTTCAGTTCAGTTCAGTTCAGTCACTCAGTTGTGTCCGACTCTTTGCGACCCCATGAATCACAGCACGCCAGGCCTCCCTGTCCATCACCAACTCCAGAGTTCACTCAGACTCGTGTCCATCAAGTCAGTAATGCCATCCAGCCATCTCATCCTCTGTCATCCCCTTCTCCTCCTGCCCCCAATCCCTCCCAGCATCAGAGTCTTTTCCAATGAGTCAACTCAGGACATCACAAATCATCAGAGCAACCCCACACCTCCCCAGGGTAGCCTGCCTGGGACCCCCACCCCGCTCAGCCATCAGCAGGCTGCAGCCAGAGAAACAAACACAGCAGTGGGTTCCAGAATGCAGCAGCAGCTGGGGCCCACAGTCACGCACAGGCTGTGCACTCAGAGACCCAGGGGAGTCTTCTCACCATGGTCACAGAGCACCTCTCATAGCCAGCTTCCAGAGAAGTTCCTCCCAGTTTCCCCTGGGCCTCTCTTCCTAGCAAAACTCAGAGGTGAGTCAAAGGACTGATACAGCCCCCTTGATGCAGTTCATCTCACACCCTCCCTCTTCCCACTATCCATTCTGAGTTCCACGCACACTCAGCCACCTCAGGGCATGCTGAGGGCTCTCCTGGAGATGTGATCTAAGCCTTCATTGAAGGAGGTTGTTGTTTAGTTGCTAAATCGTTTCCAACTCTGTGACCCCATGGACTGTAGCCTGATAGGCTCCTCTGTCCATGGAATTTCCCAGGCAAGAATACTGGAGTGGTTTGCGGTTTCTTTCTCCAGGAGATCTTCCCGGCACTGAGGGAGGACCGGTGTAATCAAACCTGTCTCAGGTCAGGACTGCTGCACAGGTCTCCTTCGGTTACGATGGGGATTACTTGGGTGGGAGGGTCACCCTCCTTCCTGCCCCCATCATGTACACGCAGCCGATCAGGGTCAAGGACCCCTGCTGGTTCCTGGACACAGGAGTCGTCAGCGCCTTGGCGACAGCCGTGAGCCATAGTTCAGCAGGACCCTCCCTGTGTCCCTGGTCAAACGCTAAGCTGTGTGGAATCCATGTCTTTGGATCAGGCCTTCTGTAAGTCCCCAGGCAGTGGTGCTGACTGAGGCTCTCTGGTCAGGAAAGAAAAACTCAAAGGAGATTTCCATCCCTGTGAAGATGAACCACTGGCCCTTCCAGGATGGAACGTGCCTGAGGTAGCTGAGCTGCCCCAGGCAGGAGGCGGGCCACATGCGGGCTCAGCATAGGTCTCTGCTGCTGGCAGGCTGGGCACGGAGAAGGAACAGTACCGAGAGTGGCCGTGGGATGTGGAAGTCTGTGCTGGTGGGCCCGAGTCAGCCCTCGCCTGGCTCTGCCTTTGCACTGCGGCCACGCCACTCAGGCTCATCCTGCTGGTCCCACGTAGCCAGTGACAAGGACCAGCTCGTGTCCACCCTCCAGGTCATTTTGTTTACTTATTTACTCACTGCCTCCAGTGTGCTGGGTACTTTCTAACGGGCATTACCATGTGGCACTGAAATCCTGCCTGATGGCTTCCCCGGTGGTCCGGTGATTAGGAGCCTGCCTTCCAGTGCAGGGGATGTAGGTTTGATACCTGGTCAGGGAACGAAGATCCCACATGCCGAGGGGCAGCTAAGCCTGTGTAGGGCAACAAGAAATACCTGCGTGCCACAACAGAGAGCCTACATAGCCAAAATAAATTTAAAAATAAAATCTCCATGTTTCCCCCGTATGTCCATCCACTTGTCTCTACCCTACATCTCCTCCTCCCTCATCTTCCCGTTCTTCCCCTTCCAGGCCCCTGACTAACAGGCAGTCGGCCATTGCCCAGGAGGGTGTGTATCTGCTCACTACCTCGGGCCACTTTTTGTATACAAAGTACCTGACCAGGTACTCTGCTCACAGTCTTACCCAGCAGGAATATTTTCCGTTTCCCCTTACTTCTCTGTCATTCAGGCTTGTCCCTCCTCTTCCAGCTGGTTACGCAGGACCCGTAGCCGTGGGTGCAACTCAGGGGCCGGGCGCGGCTGCGTGCTCACGCTGTCTGCTGGTGCCTCCGGCCCCACCCAGGCTCAGCTGCAGGGGGAGCATGCTCATCCTACGATGGTCCACTGCCAGGCCCATCAACTCGATGACTTGGCACATCCAGCAGACACAGCTCAGGCCGGGCAGTGTGAGAAGCCCTCCGTGGTCTGACTCTCTGTCTCTACTGGAGTCTAGTAACAGGCCAGAAACTGTTTCTCAAAAGGTTTATAATCGGGGACTTCCCGGCGGCCCAGGGGTTAATAATGCTGCTTGCAATTCAAGTGACACTGGTTTGATCCCCGGGCTAGGAAGATCCCACATGCCACAGAGCCACGAGGCGCATGCGTCACAGCTATGGAGACAGTGCTCTACAGCAAGAGAAACCACTGCAACGAGAAGCCGGGGCACCGCAACAGAGAGCAGCCGCTGCCCCGCACAACTAGAGAAAGCTCACTCTTCTAAAATTTACCTTTTAAAGGTGTGTAATCCTCTGTCCCTGATAGCGCAGCCCTGCTGCAGGATCCCCGGGACTCTCCATAAGCCCCATACCACATCTTTTCCCTTTCCCACTACGGACGCTTCCAACACCAGAGAGTCTGCCAAATGGTATGACCCAATGGCAGGACTACACTGCAGCCTGGACCTTCTGCAGTGCCTGGTCCTGTTAGGGGACTCACCAGCAGCCGGCAGCCTTCCATCTCTCCCAGAGTAAGGTGCTGTCTCTAACCAAGAGCAACCCTCCACCAAGGGTAGCCAGGCCCTGTGCTGTCTTCACCATTGTAAAAGATATGAGATACACCTGTTTCTTTTACTTGGGAGGGGATATCCTCACATACCCCTGGCTGCTGAGCCCCTTACAAACTTCACTGGAGTCTCAGGTCCCTGAGTCTTCGCAGGTTTATATGCCTTGGTCTGCACAGCATGTGACCTCGCCACGGCCTCCAGCACAGAGGCACCTCTTGCTCATCCTGTCTCACCACCACGGTGTCACTGATGTAATGGATCACTGTGATACTCACGTGGCTCTGATCTCCGGGGATTATATTACGACAAAGGGCAAGACAGTTAATGTAGCCCCGAGGTGAAACTGTAAATGAATGTTGTTGTTCATCCCACGTGAATGTGAACTGTTTCTGCCCCTCTTTTCAAATTGGAATGGAAAAGAAGGCATTTGCCAAATGACCGCAAAGTGCATACCTAAACACTTATGAATCTGCTCTAGGAATGATTCCACAGGCACAGCAGCTGCAAACAGAGCTATCACTTGGTGAAGCCTGCAGTCTTCCTCCAGGATCTGCCAACTTCTACGAAGGTCAGACTGGAGAATTAAATGGAGAGATGGTAGGACCACCACGCATTCGTCCTTTAAGTTGTTAACGGTGGCGTTTGTTTCTGCCCTCACCCCTGGGATGAGATGTTGTGTTTTTTGTTTTTTTTTTTTTAATCTATTACCTTGAGCAGGATGAGGGAGCTAGGAGAAGGCAATTTTGGAAGTTTCCACTTAGCTTTCTCTGCTGAGACAGCTCCTGCCCACTAGGCCCGGTACCCAGCGTGGGGTCCCTCCTACTGTCAGAGCACGTGTGAATTCTAATTAAACACTGCATGGATCGTGGACCCAGTGCAAGCCCAGCTGTAGCCAGGATTCCGCTTGCTCCCTGACCTCCATGGGCCCCGCTCTGACGAATCGCCTGGGGGGCCCATGGAGGTCAGGGAGCAAGTGCTAATATGACTCAAACCTGCGTGGCGGTCCCCTTTCTCTAGTGAACAGTCACTCAAATAAATGGCCATAGACCTTTGGGGGAAAACTGAAGGAATCACGGTGATACATACTGGTGGCTGTTTTGAAGGGTCCTTCCTCCTAGAGCCCTGGCCACCTCTTCAGGAGACGGCTTCCATGTCTGAAAATGGGCTCGGGTCTGGGAACTGAGTGGGGACCCCGTCTTTCTGCTGCCCCGCTCCTGCTCCTCCATTCCTGTCTGCTTCCCCGGCTGCTGACGTTAAGCAGAACCTATTGGCTGCCCACCCATTTTGCCCCTGGGGACACCATGCTCAATACACCATGTCCACTTGCCTCGCCCGCTGCCCTTGCCTGTCCATACCGGCCTTACATAACACATCACTCCAAGTGGCCACTTTCTTCAGCTGTCATGAATTTCTTCTCTACTGCCTGCCAGGGAAACGGTATTTCCACTCTGTTGAGTGCTGGCCGTGACTTTTTCCAAAAGACTTCTAGGAGCGTCTGCTCCACCCCCTGGCATCCTAGCTAGGGTATTAAATTCTGTGTCTGAAGAACGTGCCCTCAGCGTCAATGGATTCTGGCTGATCCAGTCTTCCATTCCATCTGCCTCAATCAAACACTCGCAAATCCAATCCCAGGAAATCCCCCTGCCTCCTGCCAGTACCCACCGTAGTTCTTATTCTTTCCTAGGGCAATTTCCTTCCCCCTTATCAGGCCCAGCATGTCCCCAGCCAGATTCTTCTGGAATTCCACCCTCATCATTGTCCTTAGCAGACAGGAGAGGAAGCAGGTGCTGCTCCAGGGAGGGGACCTGCTGCCCTGTGGGGGCGAGGCCTCGGTGGCATCTTTCAGTGCAGGAGACGTGCGAGTTCTCCCAAGGAAGTGTGGGCCACCCCTGCCAGCCCAGAGGGTCAGGGAGGCTGCAGCTTCAGCGATCTCAGGGTGCCATATTTACCCAGTACAGCCTGACCCACACACAACCACCTTGGCTGAGTGCTCAGACTCATCCGGAGCCCTGCAACTCTCCTTGTCCTTACCTGCCAGCCCACCGCAGCTGCCCCCCACTGCTAGAGGCAAGGGCCTCTTTGTAGGCCCCCAACCTAGGCTATGTGCTGTCCCCTTCACCCACGAGCGGCTTGTTGGAGGCTCACAGTCCCTCTTCCTCCCTTTGCAGGGCATCAGGACAAGTGAGCAGCAAGCAGCCCATCTTTTGAAGGCACTGTTCCCCCTATATTTCTCAAGTTCCTGAATTATCACACCTGCCACAGAATTCATCTCCCTAGGACACTTCCCTGGTTCTCACCAGTGAAATATCTAGCATTTGAGCTACTACCTGCTCCAGGGACCATGTGGGGTCCCCACCAACCAGGACGGCATCCTCCACCCCATCTCCTCTGTGAGAGACATCTCCAGTGAGAAGCAGGTAGGGAGTCGGGGGAGCTGGGAGAGACACCAGACTGATGGAGGTCTGACCCCTACAAGGGAGAGATGGGAGGACGGAGGGAGAGAAGAGTCTGAGGTTGCGGCTTAGATCTAAGACAGCAACAAGTCCAGTGGGGAATGCTCATGCCAGGACTGCCTGTCAAGGGCAGCCCGCAGGCCTGAGAGCAAACAGTGGTGGGTGTGAGCACAGCGGCAGAGGCCAGCCTGAAACTCAAGAGACATTTTCATGGCCACCATCAAAGGTCCAGGACTGGTCTCCCTCAGCACCCCAGACTCAAAGGAACTAAGGTGTCAGCCTTGTTGACCCGAGGTCGAGGTACACTGACTGAGCTTCTGCTCTGTCACTTACTAGCTCTTTGGCCTTGGGTGGTTCCTAACTTCTCTGAGCTTTATCTTCCTTACCTATCAAATGGGAGGAAAAACTGTGATGTGAAAGTACCCAACACAAAACGGATTCTCCATAAGTTGTTGGCCGAATCAGATTTATTCAACAAATATGTAATAAGCACCTAGGGCGGGCTGGCCAGCGTCCTGCTCCTGAGGGGCGTGCAGGTGAATCAGACCCAGCACAGGCCCAAAGAGCCTACTAGTGACAGAAGGGGCAGAGCACACCTGACGCACAGAACAATGTCGTCCCTGCCCCCAAGACATCTGCGTCCTCATCCCCAGGACTTGCCACCATGCCATCCAGCGTGGCAAAGGAGAACTACAGTTGCAGATGGAATTAAGGCTGCCCTCCAGAGACCAGCCTAGATGGGCCTCATGTCATCACAAGAGTCCTTACATGCAGAAGAGGGAGGCAGAAGCGAACGTCAGAGTGAGGTGATCTGAGAAAGACTCAGTCAGCCATCTCTGGCTTTGAAGATGGAAGGGGCCATGAGCCATGGAACGTGGGCAGCCCCCCAAAGCTGGGAATACCTCCAGAAAGGGACACAGCCCTGCTGACGCCTTCATTTTAGCCCAGTGAGACCCACTCTGGACTTTGATCTCCAGAAGTGTAAGACAATAAGTCTGCTGTTTTAAGCCACTCAGTTCAGTCGCTCAGTCATGTCCGACTTTTTGTGACCCCATGAGTCGCAGCATGCCAGGCCTCCCTGTCCATCACCAACTCCCGGAGTTCACTCAGACTCTCATCCATCGAGTCCGTGATGTCATCCACCCATCTCATCCTCGGTCGTCCCCTTCTCCTCCTGCCCCCAATCCCTCCCAGCATCAGAGTCTTTTCCAATGAGTCAGCTCTTCGCATCAGGTGGCCAAAGTATTGGAGTTTCAGCTTTAGCATCACTCCTTCCAAAGAACACCCAGGGCTGATCTCCTTTAGAATGGACTGGTTGGATCTCCTTGCAGTCCAAGGGACTCTCAAGAGTCTTCTCCAACACCACAGTTCAAAAGCATCAATTCTTCAGTGCTCAGCCTTCTTCACAGTCCAACTCTCACATCCATACATGACCACTGG
>SJYV01035071.1:1584422-1653920 GCA_006410875.1 Neotragus pygmaeus | reverse complement strand
CTCTGCGAACCCAGCAGGGACACGGGTGGGAACATGGTGATGGGGAGGGGTCCTCGCCCTCTTCCCCAGAGGCACAGCGGTAAAGAATCCGCCTGCAATGCAGGAGACCTGGGTTCAATCCCTGGGATGGGAAGATCCCCTGGAAAAGGGAACGGCAACCCACTCCAGTTTTCTTGCCCAGAGAATTTCATGAACAGAGGAATCTGGCCGGCTACAGTCCATGGGGTCGCAAAGAGTCAGACACGACTGAGCACCTCACACACACACGCACACGCGCGCGCCTCACCCTCGTGCCAGGAGCTTTCGTTTTGCTCTTTTGTAGAAGGATTCGGAAAGGAAACCAATAAAACTCACCTAAACCATCAAAAAAAAAGGCAGAACCCATTCACGGAGTGGCTGTAATAGGGAAAACAGGTTGGAGGCTGGTAAGAGAGGACGTGGAGAGCCACTCTGGAGGCTGCTGTGGTCCAGGGAAGGGTACGGCGGCCGAGAAGGACAACTTCCTACTTCAGAAGCAGCAACGCGAACTTCAGTCACCCTGGCCAAAAAGTCTAGGTTCATCCTTAAAAGAATTTTCTTCTCTCTCACACCTACAGCCCATCCATCAGCAAATCTTGACTACTCTGCCTTCAAAATACGTCCTCAACTGGGCAACCTGCCGCCACCTTTGCCACTGCTGTGCTGGGCGAGCTCCCCCTGGATTTCTGCAGGAGCCTCCTAACTGGCCTCCCTGCCTCCACCTGGGACCCCGTTAGTCTGTTCTCAACACAGAAGCCAGAGCGGCCTTTGAAACCACAGAAGAGCGTTGCTTCTCTGTCAAACACCCTCCAGCCTTCTCTACTTGAAGTGAAAGCTTAAGTCCGAACCATGGCTTGCAAAACCCTTGTTGATCCCTCTGACCCCATCTCCTACCTCCGTACCCCTGTTCACTCTGCATCGGCCACACTGGCCTCACTGATGCTGCTCAGACACGCAGAGAAGTCCTGCCTCCGGGCCACCACGCTCGCCATTCAACACTCTTGGCCCAGCCATCTTCAGGGCTCGCCCTCACTCTGTTCACATCTCCGCGCAAACACTCCCTGACCGGAGACTTCCTGAGCCCCCTCAGCCCCTCTGCAGGCACCCCAGCCCCTCGCCTGCATGGCCGTCCCACAGCATTCGCCACCTTGCACGAAACGGCTTCGCGTGTCTCTCCCTTCAGGGAGCACACTTCCAGAGGGCAGTAACTTTTTGTTCCCAGTCTGTTTTTCAGCACACAGAAGCTTTGCCGAGTACAAACAGGCACATAACCAGTCACTTGATAAAAACACCTGTGGGGACTTCCCTCACAGCCCAGTGGTTAAGACTTAGCCTTCCAATGCAGGGGGTGCGGGTTCGATCCCTGGTGAGAGCCCACATGCCCCAAGGCCCAGAAACCAAAAACGAAACAGAAGCAATATTGTACCATATTCAATAAAGACTTTAAAAATAGTTCACATCAAAAAACCCCCACAAAGCAAACATCTTGTGGAAGGAAGGAAGGCTCAAGGACGGCTGAGGACAACTGCTGGGCTATGGGGCAGAAAACTGCGCCAGGCAGAAGGCAGAGGGTGGGCCGCAGGCAGGCGCAGCCAGACCTGAGAGCTGCCCAGGACGGGGAGGAGCCACCTTCCCGAGGCCCGGCCCCCAGCGCAGTGTGTCCAGGTGGCCTTGCCTTCACCCTCACTCCCTTCCTGATGACACGTGGCGGGGTGGGGTTGTCCTTTGCAACCAATACAGCCTTGACTTCCACCCCGCACCCATCCACGTCTCCACCCCTACTGCTAGCCCCGAGAGCATCCCAGCCTCTAATCATTTGTCTACAAATCAAACAGTCCCCGGGACCCTCCATTCCTGTAAGCATCTATCAGCCTAGCATCCATGAATCCACCCTTCAGCATATACCCAATGCCCTCGTCCTACGTCGGCCTTTCCAAACACACATGGCAAAGCAGGAGCAGGTTAGGAAAGGGTCTTGAGCACCAGGCTAAGGCAATCCACCTTTATTGCTAAATAGCAGGAAGATATGGAAGGCTTTTGAGCAGAGGAGTTACAGAATCACATCTATGTTTCAGACAAAGAAAGCTGGCAGCTATGAACAAGATGGACTTGAGGGGGTGATCAAGGCAGAAAGACCAGTTGGGATAATTCTGCAATACCCTAGATGATGAAATAGGCCAGAGGCACAGTCGCTAGGGAAGGAAGAGTCAAGCTGCAGATGGGAACCGCCCTACAAGCAGGCCTGTCCAGATGGGGGGCCATCTAAGAGGCCTTGGCTTGGCACCACCAGTGGACCTAGGCACTGTGCTTCCCCATCCTCAAGTGGGGCTGTGCCTTCTGCACATCTGGCCCAAGACATCCCGGAGAGGTGGTTCCCAGGGGACTGCCTCAGAAGTTGTCCCTTCTGGGCCCACCGCACGGTCCTCAGCCCTAGAGCTCAAGCCGCTGACACTTTGCGTACGCAGTCACCCACCAGCTCTAGTCTCACACTTCAGTCCTGGCTGTGGAAAGCTTGGGCCTCTTCTCTGTTAATTTTCTCCAACTCCTCAGAGGCTGGGCCCCAGGCCCAGTGAAGTCACAGTCTGGGAGGCAGCCCTGGCTCCCAGCCCGCCCACGGAGGCTATATTTGGAGCAGGACAACTCCCAGCAAACACACTTGGGACCCACCCTGCAGCGCAGCCCCAACCGATGGTACCAAGTTTCCAAGCAGTGTGAGTGTTGCTCACGTTTTCACTTGTTTGTTCATTCATTCATTCATTTGCTCACTCATTTATCCATTCCACAAGTATTTATTGACCACCCCCCCAGCATGTTGTAACAGGATAGAGGGTGGGCATGAACACGTGCATGCATATATATGGGCACCCGGCTCTAAACAGGGAAGGCAGCACACACTCTGGGCACCCTCCCTCAGGGTCCAATCGCCGTGGTGACTCAGAATCAGATGCACGTGGTGGCTGCAGGTCCCTGTGTGCACATGCATGTAGGCACGTGCTCTCTGGGGAGGCACCTATGACTCAGTCGCACCACGTCTGTGCGTACCTGCGCGTACCTGCGCAGATGTGTCCGTGTGTGCAGGCGGGGCAGAGGCTCTGGCCCCCAGGGGATGGGGGAAATGGTTGTGACTGACTCAGCTGCATATGGCGACCGGGGTGCCCGCAGGCCAACAGTGACTTAATGCCCTTGCTCACTTGTCAAGTCAAATCACCAGTGTTAGGCGCAAAGATTCCACAGGGAGGAAGAAGAGGCCCTGAGCAGGAGACACTTAGCTGTCTGGGTACAGCCCCATCTGTCCAAGGGGTGCCCCACCTGCCCCTCCACCGCAGGTACAGGGCCCCGCATCTCAACCCCTCTGGCCTGGCCTCCAGGATGCTCGGTGGCCATGCCCCACATGGACTCTGACAGCACCCTCATCCACCAGGCCCAGGGAGGCAGGACTGCCAGCCTAATCCGTCTTCCGACCACACAAAAGCTCTTCTGTTCCACCATGTTGGCATCTGTCTCCAGCACCCGGGCCCAGGCCGAGCTCAGCAGGAGAAACTGGGAACCTCTCCTGACCTCTGGGGCTCCAGACCCACCGCCTGGGACACTGCCCTGCCCCCGCCCCATCTCCTCATCTGCGTCCCTTGCTCTCTCTCTGCCTGGCTGTCTCTCCTTATCTGTCCCGGGGTCTATCTTTGTCTCTTCTCCAGGCAGGCTGTCTGCAGCGGAGGCTCCCCAACAACAGAGGTGCTGACAGTGAGGGGGTGTGCGGAGGACACTCCGGGTCCTTTCTTGAGCCTTATCAGAAAAGTGAAGTGACTGCTCGGGGCTCAGGCTGGAATTTCGCCCTGGATGACCTTACTCGGCTTGCTGGGGCCTCCCTGGGGACAGCTGGGGTCAGGCCAGGCAGGAAACAGGCCCTTGCTTGCTGGCTGCCCCTCCTCCCTCCTCACCCACTCTCACCCAGGCCAGACGGCCGGCAGATTCCAGCCAAGCGTGTCCACAGAGGGCAGAGGGCTGCCCCTTCCCGAGATGCCTACAGCAACAGGGCCCAGGGCTGTGTGCCCCAGGGAGGGGGGCGGAATAGGGGAGCAGGCATGACTAACGTGCCTCCAAGCACCAACAGGGCCCTCCTTAGGCCCCCCCAGGAAATCCCCAGGGGCTGAGCCAGAAGTGGGGGTGCTCGCACCCTAGCCCCACGAGGGCCCCCTGCGGCCAGCACTTGCCCACACATGCACGTGCCAGGAATGACTGGAAGCGGCCCGGAGCCTGGGCCCCTGGGCTTTGTGTCCCTTTGGGCAACTGCTGAACTCTGAGCCTCACCTCCCTCATAGGTAAACTAGGAGAGCATCGCTGAGTTCCCGGAGTGTTAAAGATAGCATGAGCTTGCGGCGGGGCTTGCTCCCTTGGGCCGCGACCCTGGGGTCTACCTCCACCCCCGGCCCTCGCCCCGCCCGCCGGAGCCGGGGAGCAGCGCGCCTGGTCCGGCCGGGACGGTCCGCAGCGCACGCCTGCCCCCTGGCGGCCATGCGGGTCCTCGCGGCCGGCACTAGGGCATTTTCCTGGCCCTCGGGGTCTGGGTGTGGGACTTTGCCGGGCAAGTTAGAGCGCAGGCTTTTGTCTCTTTGTATCCCTGCTTTTCCACATTGGGTGGGTATTTCTTTGTGATAAGAAAACTTACAAACATTACTACTTAAAAAAAAAAAAATCACATGGAGCCTGTCCCCCGAGGGAATTCTGGAAGTTGGGGGTTTTCTAGCGTCTCCGTTCACGTGAAGTTTCCCAGGGTTGACTGGAAGAGAGAGATCAGGACTGGCAGCACTGGGGTGGATGGTCCAGATTCCATGTATGCTGGTGTTAACTTTAAGAAGAAAGAAAGGGAAACGAGTCCCTAACCTCAGAATTGTTGTTTAGTCGCTCAGTTGTAGCGATTCTTTGCAACCTCATAGGCCCCCGCTCACCAGGCTCCTCTGTCTGTGGGATTCTCCAGGCAAGAATGCTGGAGTGGGTTGCCATTTCCTTCTCCAGGGGATCTTCCTGACCCAGGGATTGAACCCGAGTCTCCTGCAGTGGCAGGTGGATTCTTTCCCACTAAGCCACCAAGGAAGCCCAGCCTCAAGATAGGGTTAGGTGAAAGCCAACAATGGGAGGAGAACTGTGGTCAGGCAGCTCTGATGGAGCCCAAGTGAAGTCGCTCAGTCGCGTCTGACTCTTCGCAACCCCATGGACTGTAGCCCACCAGGCTCCTCCGTCCATGGGATTTTCCAGGCAAGAGTGCTGGAGTGGGGTGCCAGATGGAGCCCAGGGGGACTGTATTGGTGATGCATTTGAGAACAAGGATTTCTTTCAGAAAAAGGCTATTTACAAGCCAGCTTTTATGAGGAGGATACCCGCCCTTCCCCAGCACTGGACTGGACTTTGGGAGGGTTCGGGGCTGAAGTGCCGGAGGGAGCCGTACCCCACTGCTGTCGAGGGGGAAGCAGGAAGAACATCCAGTGTGGTGATGGGGCTGCAGCCCTGGGTGAGATCCCAGAAGGGCATGGAGAACAGCTGTGGCCACCAAGGAAGCCACACAGGCCCTGAAGGAAGGGCAGAGCCTGGGGGTCCTTGGGGGTCTCCACCCCAGGCCCTTGAGATCCACCTCACAGCCTGCTGGGGCCATCCGAGTGGCTGATGTGGAGGACGGGGGCGCCAGGCTGGGAGGCACCTTCACTGGAGGCCCTCACTCGTTCACTCAGAAGTGACACTGGCCTGCGGAGGGGTAGCCAGGCAGGGCTGCCCTACCTCAGTCACCTGCCGGACTTTCCAGAGCTTGCCACTCTGTCAACAAAATCCCCACTAGGGGGACCAGCTCTGGCCAAGATGGAAAGCCCCTCACCACAAGACTGTAACCAGACGCAGAGAGACAAAATGCCAGTCAGAGCATGTTTGTGAGGTTAAGAAACCTGAGACGGCTGTGCATTGCCTCACCAATGAGAGAGGTGGCGTTGCGTGCGTCCAGGTGTGACACCCTCAGGACACATTCCCTGTGAGACCGCAGACCCCCAGTCCATCTCACCCGAGGTGACTCCGCAGGGAACCATAGGTAGGACCCAGGTCTGTACCACGCTGAAATTCAGGTCCTTTCCCACTCAGTACTTTTTTTAAAAAACATTGAAAAATCCTGCTCATTCATCAAAATCGTTAACATTCCACTTACTGATCTACCAGCCTCATCAAATCTCATCATAATGGAATATTCCTTCCCTTTTATTTTGTAAATTTATTTTCAATTTATTTTCATTGCATTAGTATCTGGTATACAACAACATGAATCAGCCATAAGTTCAGTTCAGTCATGTCCGACTCTTTGCGACCCCATGAATCGCAGCACGCCAGGCCTCCCTGTCCATCATCAACTCCCGGAGTTCACTCAAACTCACGTCCATCGAGTCGGTGATGCCATCCAGCCATCTCATCCTCGGTCGTCCCCTTCTCCTCCTGCCCCCAATCCCTCCCAGCATCAGAGTCTTTTCCAATGAGTCAACTCTTCGCATGAGGTGGCCAAAGGACTGGAGTTTCAGCTTTAGCATTAGTCCTTCCAATGAACACCCAGGACTGATCTCCTTCAGAATGGACTGGTTGGATCTCCTTGCAGTCCAAAGGACTCTCAAGAGTCTTCTCCAACACCAGAGTTCAAAAGCTTCGATTCAGCTTTCTTCACAGTCCAACTCTCACATCCACACATGACCACAGGAAAAACCATAGCCTTGACTAGACGGACCTTTGTTGGCAAAGTAATGTCTCTGCTTTTGAATATGCTATCTAGGTTGGTCATAACTTCCCTTCCAAGGAGTAAGCGTCTTTTCATTTCATGGCCATAAGTATACATATATTCCCCTCCCTCTTGAGCCTTCAGTATTTAATTTTACAAATCAGCAACACATTGTATTTAATATCTACCAAACTATGGATGAATCATTTGATATTTATATGCAAATGAACCTTTCCTGGTCTTTCTTTGCTTATTTATCCATGTAAGAAAGGGCCTGTATTATGGATCTTACACCCTCCTAGAAATATGAAATGTCAGAATTATCCTACTATTTAAAAGTAATAGCCACAGCATATATAGGTTGTATCTTACCATGAGGTTACAAATCCTTCTGAGGGGCAACAGTCATTACAAATCTCCTTTTCAGCAATTCCTTACAGTGGCATTAACCAAGCCAAACAAATCTTGGGAGGATTCTCAGTTGATAAAAGTCACTCACCCCATTCATCACCTTCCACTTTATCCTCCCATTCATTATTGCAGCTTTAACAGTTCTTCACCCATTACTGCTACATAAAACAGGCTCTAGTAGTCCAATAGGGGTCTCATCCTATATGGACAAAATGCCACTGCAGATACACTAGACGATTAAAAATACCTTGGGTCTCTTGTAATCTTAGCTTCTAATCTTCAGTACTTGCCTCCTTACTAGTGCTGAATTATCACAGGGATAAAAATTGGTTAATTTTCAAATTTCTAATTCTTCTAGCAAACTCCTCTTGCCCAGTATTTCCTACCTGGGTAGTACCTGAGATGGGGAACACGAGCTCATTCAAGCTGCCATGATTTATCTACGGCCTGGCGTGCTGCGATTCATGGGGTTGGGAAGAGTCGGACACGATTGAGCGACTGAACTGAACAGCAGTACATGAACTGTACTGTAGCAGGGGTTATCAAGATGCTCTGGGGGTGTATTGTATACCTTCCAGTTTTCTTCATTTCTGAACTGAATTTTCTTTTCTTGATGTTGATCTCCTTCATAGCACCTCAAGGTTTCGACTTGTGAAGGAGCAAGTATGATGGGGATATCAGTCTTGAAAGGAGAGATTGTACATGAACAGAAGGAACAGCAAAGGACCTGCCAATTGAGATACTGCGCTGTGAGCGTCCAGGTTTGTTTCTCATAGGGAAACCTGACCCGCCTGGCATGTTGGCTCCTAAGGACTGCTGTTGAATGCAGCTCATCAAGCACTGAACTTTATGTAGCCTTGTTGGGAGCATGGGAAAGAAGCAAGCCACAGAGCTGTCCCTATAGTCTGGGGAAGATCTGGACGATTCTATGCAAGCGGAAATGACTTGAGATTTCTGTGTGGACACACCACTACCAGTCAGTCCATCTTCAGCTGACTGAATGCTGTCTAGTAGCCCTTCTCCAAGGCATGGGCGCGGTGTTCTGTTTTCACCACAGATTTTCTACTCATTTTTGGAATCTGCTTGTAGACTCCAGGTCCCTTTATTATATATATAACCTTTATTTTGTTTCTTTAAAAACAATTTTGTTTCATATTTAAAGTCCTGTATTAGTCAATGATTCGTCTTTGAACCATTTGCCATTATGGAAAGATACTTATTTGTGCTTTAAATAAAAGTCATGTAGGAAAGTCTTGGGGGAAAAAAAACAGTAACATGAATAGAAAGACAAATCATTGATCACCCATGTAGTATCACTGGACAAAGGAGATCTACTGTCTTAGAACTACAGTCCTTATACCAGTAACTAGCATTATTAAAAATAACCTCCTAAAATGAAGAGTCTTTGTAGTATGTATATTTGTTGTTTTGTTCTTCTAAATCAGGGAAAGAGAATAACATCTCCCTGTGATGCAAGTAAGAAGCTCCAGCTCTACCGTCAGCACCCAAAACTGAAATTCTCTTAATTGAGTCCCTGAACAACTTGTTTATGAGACAACAGTATCTTTAAGTACTTTTTGGAGAACTTTTAGTATTAAAAAATGATATCTTAAAAACTAATACTCCTATGTACATTGTGCATTATGTGACCTTCCACATATATAAGTACACATGCTTTTTCATACGTAACACATATGTAACACATGTATAATCATGAATTATCTACCGCATGTTCATGAGCATGTACATCAGCTTATTACAAAACACATTAAACAGTTCAATTCCCATTAGATTCTAGTCCCTACGAATATTCACAGGGGTAATTAAATGATGATTATATAGGGTATAGATTTGTGTGTCTGTGTTTTTATGTTGGAATACAGTCAGTTAACAATGTTGTAATAATTTCAGGTGGACAGCAAAGGGATTCAGTCATACATATAAATGTATCCATCCTCCCCCAAACTCCCCTCCCATCCAGGCTGCCACGTAACTTTGAGGAGAGTTCCCTGGGCTACACAGCAGGTCTAGCTTGGTGCTTATGAAAGCCAAGCATTGACCAGTTAGAACCTCAGGCTGTGAGGGCAGCCACTGCAGAAAGAAGCCATTCACGCAGACCCTTTATCTTACTGCTAATAGTGCTGTGGGAACAGGGCCTTGGGACTCGGGGATGAAATCTACTTCTACACCTTTTCTGGGTTGCCCTTCGTGGGGGAACAGACAGCCGAGGTTGGCAGCACTGTGCAGCTGCTAGGAGAGGGTGGGCCTGGGCTTCGGAGCAGCGGGCGGACAGGTGAGCATAGGGCTGGCAGCAGTCCCGGCACCCCTGAAGCCAGACCGTGGGCTCGAGTCCAGGGTGGCCCTGGCTGATGCAGGGAGGGCAGCGACCTTGAGAACAGGGGAGGAAACAAAAACGGGGGCTCCAAGAAGACTGCTCCCAGAGACCCATGCGGGCGAGACTGGCCAAAATCACAACAGTCCACAGGAAAACCGTCAATGGGAAAGACCAGAACCTACCAGGAAAGGCCTTCTGCAACCAAAGACATAGAGGAGAGTTGCTGGAGCTGCTTCAAGTCTTTGCTCAAAACCCATGAATCACAACTCCCACCTCCCTCACCGTTAGCAGGAAGGGACATGAATCTAAGTTAAAGGGTCCAGAGATATGAAACAACACACACACGAAGAAAACCCCACAAAAATGGATATTTAAGTTTATAAGCTAAAAGCTCTCCTCCCATAATCCTACTCTTCCAGAATCTTGTAGAAAACCACGGAACTAGCTTATACTATCAGTTCAATTTACTCTAACTTCTTTTTTTATTTTTTTTTAATTTGACTTTACAATATTCTATTGGGTTTGCCATACAGCGACATGAATCCACCACAGGTGTACACAAGCTCCCAATCCCGAATCCCCCTCCCACCTCCCACCCCACAATGTCTCTCTGGATCATCCCCGTACACCAGCCCCAAGCATCCTGCATCCTGTATCAAACATAGACTGGTGATTCGTTTCTTACATAATAGTATATATGCTTCAATGCCATTCTCCCAGATCATCCCGCTTACTCTAACTTCTGAGTTTCAACAATGAAACACTGACAGCAGATTTCAAACATGACTAGCTCCCAATTTACTGCCTCCATAGAGCTTCTCTGTTTTCAATCAGTGTTCTGACTATAGGCTTTTATTCTGTTAAGAATATATTTTAGTGATATACCAACTTGGGTTGTATATCAAGATTTTATTTCGGTGACATTTCAAAGATTGTTTTTTTAATCAGCCTTCTGGTAAAACTCTGCATTACTGAATAAGAAAAGCAGATTTTTAATGTGTTTTAAAAAAGAGAAAAACCTAGATGGAACCAGCTAGCACAAAGATGGTGCCGAGTCTGACCTCCAGCAGACCCTGAGTCTCATTATATGTTGAACTTACTACATTAGCATATTAAATAACACACCTACCAGTGGCCAAAACCAGACACCAAGGACCAAAAAGGGACGGTCAGGGGATGGCACCCCCACTGTCCCCAAAATGCCCTGTCCCTTCCCCACAGACTAAAGCATAGGCCTCCCCAGAGTTAGTCACACTCCTAATTTAATCCCTCTTGCCAGGTGGGTGAGAAATTGATTTGTGAACTTAGTTCCTGCTTCTTCATTTTTTTGGTCACTTAGTAAAGCTTATGCTGTGTCAATTTCAACTTTGGTTTCATTACTGGCTGCTTGAATCCTGACAGAAAAGGAACCCTACACCCAGCCAAAGTCAAGAGCCTCGGCCAGGCTAGGCCCGAGTAGGGTCCACAGAACTTAATTCAACCAAAACAAGTAGGAGCAACAAACTCATGATATAATCAAACCCCATCAACCCGGGGCGGGGGCGACCCACAAACGAGAATAATTACACTGCAAAGATTCTCCCACAGGAGCAAGAATTCTGAGTCCCAAACCAGGCCCCACAGCCCCAGGGGTTCCAGCACTGGGAACCGGAGTCCCCCCAAATATTTGGCTTTTGAAGAACCAGCAGGGCTTAACTGCAGGAGCCTCTTGGGACCAGGGAAACAGAGACTCCACTCTCATATGGCTCACAAAATCCCACATGAACCTGGGCCAAAGCAGTGATGTGACAGGCGCCTGGGCCAGACCTACCTGCTGGTCTTGGACAGTCTCCTGGAAAGGCCGGGGCAAGGCTGCAGCTCACCATGAGGACAGACACTGGCAGCAGCCCTTCTTAGGAGCTGTGTGGACGCTGGCACTGGCTGAGGCTAAGGCTAGGAGGCCGCATTTTGAAAATCTCCCTCCAGCTCATTAGCCTAACAACATGCAGGTGCTAAGACTCCTCAAGCCAAGCAACTGAGCGGAGACACGGCCCAGCAAATAGGCTGCTTAAGGACCAAAGAGCCCAAAGCTGCCTCCAGACTCAGCCCTGCCCACCATCGGGGGCAGACACCAGAAGCAGAAAGCTGCAATGCCCCAATTGGGTCCTGGCTGGTCCATTAGCAGACCACCGCAACCTTCAGGACACGCCAGGCCCCTTACCCAAGTGAGTCAGGAACTGCTTCCAGCCCCCGCAAATGATCTAAAATGAACTCCAGAATCCCTGTCCCTCCAGCCAGACTCCAGGGACCAGCTCTGCCCGCTAGCAGTCCTGCACTAAACCCCAGGCCCTGCCAGTGGGTGGGCAGCAGCCCCAGGGCCTTCGGGCCCCTGACTCCGTCCTTCAGTGAGTCAGCAGTAGCCTGGGTCTCCTAGGAAAGAAGGAATAAGACAAAGCCCCAGAAGAACAACTAAGTGAGGTGGAGACAGGCAGAGTTAAGCGATCTCTGGAACAACATCAGGGGGCACCAATACTCATAGCAGGCCCAGAAGGAGAAAGGGCCTGAGAAAATATTTGAAGAGATAATACCTGAAAACTCCCCAAACCTGGGAAAGGAGTCCCCCAAGTCCAGGAAGGGCAGAGAGGCCCACACAGGATGAACTCAAAGAGGAACACCTAAGACACCCTGTAATTGAGACCCATCACGGGCTGCTACTCAAAGCAGTGTCGACAGTGGGCAAGAGGCTGGGGGACCTGGGACAGGAAATGAGAGATTTAGAAGGGGAAGAAGGGCAGGGTGCGGGGCTCAGGGCTGACTGGAGTGGGGGCTTTTAGACAAAGCCTCCGTCTCCCACTCACCACGTCCTCCGGCCCTCATCCGGGCCCTGAGGACAGCTGTTGAGGAGGTGGACATAAACAGGGAGAAAGGCCTTCATTCCTGTGGGTGAACAACCCTGAGAATCAGTATGCTGCGTCTACGCAGTAGACGTGGAAGAGGAATCTGAGGCTAGCCCTGGATGGAATTCAGTGTCCACCACAGATCTACCCACTCCCCAAGGGCAAAGACTCAGCAACCTCAGAAAGGTCAATGGAAGCTAGGCACAGGACAAGAAGGGGTCAGGGCCCACTCCTCCAGAGGGGTGAAGCAGGGACACGGAACCAGCTGTGCGGTGGGAGACAGAAACACACTGTGATAAAACCGTGTGACGTCAAATGTATTTAAAGAACCCAGAGGAGGCAGGTGGCATCATGAACCACATCCTAGAAGATGGTCAGCTGTTTTTGGGTAGATGTGGTTGGTCCCCTTCCAGGTCCTTCTCTGCAAGGGGAGGGCTTTGGACCAGCTGACCCCAGGGACTAGCCAGCCCAACATTCTAGAGGCACTAGTTACAAAAGAGCCAGCTACAAATCTTGAGTATAAAGCTGATATATTTTACTTACGTAACCACTACCCATTTCCAGCATCCCAGAAAGTTCACTTGTTTCCAGTCAATAACTTTCCTCCCCACCCCCAGGTAACCACAATTCTGACTTCAAAATCCGCAAATTAGCTCTGCCGGTTCTAGAAATTAATATAAATAGGGTCAAACAGTATTTTCTGTGTTTGGCTTCTTCGTTCAACAAAACGTCTGTGAAATTCATCCACGTTGCCGTGAAATTCCTCTCTGAGTAACGCTACCTTTAAATGAAGTATAGGATTCTCGTCTGAACACACCACATCCACAGATCTGTTTCAGCTGATGGGCACTGGGGTTGCTGCTGCGTTGCGTCATCCTGAACGAAGCTGCTGCGAAGCTCCTGCGGGGTCTCCTTGTGGACACCTGCCTCATTTCCCTTGGGGGGACCACTGGCCTGTGGGCAGGTGGTGTCTCTAGCATGAGTAGGTATCACTATTTTGCTTCCTAAGTTGAGGTCTCAAAATGAATATAAAAATACAGAAGGAAGTAGAGGAAGAGCAAGAGGAAAGAAACAGATGGACCTTAAAGCGCTCCTAATACTGATTCCTGCAGTCAGTGCTGAGTCCCTACTATGAACTGGTAAAAGCTGGGCTGCGCCTCTTTCCCACTCCCCGCGGCCTGATGTCACCCCACCCCTGCTCTGCCAGGACAGCTGGGACTTGCTGGCATGGCTGTGGGGGCACGACGGAGGCTGTGCGAAGTGGAACAGGCACCGGTGCTCTGCGAGGGACATTACCAGCTGGGCCATACATCGGCACACTCATTCCTTCCCAGCGACTGAAACGGTTCTGACAGCCCCTCCCCACACTCAAGGTCATGGCAGCTTTACATTTCTCGCCTCAGCATCCTGGATCCCAGGAAGACTTTCAAGCATATACAAAGCAACTCCCTGGGCACGTAAGCAGAAAGGGCCTTTACAGTGTCTGAAGCACAGTGGCCCACGAAGGGCAAGCCTCGGCTCCTGCCCTCTGCCCGCTCACCGAGCACCGGGCTGCTGTCCTCCACATGCACTCCATTTACACCAAAGAGGTCAACTCCTGACACCCCTCCTAGGGAAACCCTGACACCAAGAGCTGTTCTGTTCTGGACCAGAACGTGCCTTTCTGCAGAGAATGTTTATCAGGCCAGGTAATTCTCTGTTACAAGGACAGTCCCGTGAATTGCAGGGTATATAGCAACATCTCTGGCTTCTACCCTCTAGATGCCAGTAACACTCCCAGTAGTGACCACCAAAAATGTCTCCAGACACTGCCCCTCCACATTTCAGCTTTCCAAGACACAATCAGGCTGGACTGAGTGGGCCTGCTTAATCCACAAAAGGCATTTTTTAATCTTGGCAACCATGTAAAACAAAAACAAAAAAAACCCACACTGTTTACTCTGGTAAAAACTGAAAGAAAAACAGGAGAGGCAGGAAAGAAAATTCGGGAAAGCAGAGGTAAGAGGATTAGGAGGGAATAGCAAGGACAAGGGAGAAATCATCCGTGTAAGTTCCCGCTTGTAAGCTGACGCATCCACCATGGTTTCCCACATCAGTGACTCAAACAGCAAACTCGAGGCCATAGCTCACTTCGTGACAGTGTTGGTTTGGGGGGTACAAACTGCAAATCCAGTATTTCAGGAAGTGTCCCTAAATCCAAGTTCACCTCATTATGTGGAACCATGCACACATACACACAACCTTACCCTCCTGTTCTGTTAGACCAGACAGCTTAAAATGTATGCTCTTCTGTATCTTTTTATTTTCTTACCGACTCCATTTGACTAAAACAAACAAACAAGAACCATACAAAACATTTTTAACATATCTTAGAAAATTAGCCAAAAAATTAAGAAAGTTCAGCATATTACATTGTACAATATTTAGGTAAGAATGTTTGAAAATTATAAATATTTTATTCCCTCTCAACATAGCACATCACAAAAATACATTTTAAAAACTTCTTTCCATGTATAATTTCTAGGAATGATCGTATTGCTGTTTATTAAGGCAAAGGTCTGATTAGGACAAGCATTCACACACACCAGAGATGTTCTGTACAGTAACTACAAACGTAAAACCGAGGGGTCTGCCAGCACGTGGATGGTTGAAACCATCTGAAGTATTAGGAAGAATTCAGTTAGTATCAAAACATCATTCTGAATGGGATTCACTTAGTTCATCTCTGTATTATCTTTGATTCTTAAGTATCTATCTCAGCCCAAGCATTATTTAAAAGACTTCCGCCCCCTTGAGACAGTGCCTCTGGAGCTAGATGCCAGTCGCTCACACGGAATTAAACCTGCACAACCAGACACGAACGGCAAGCCCTCAGTCCAAGGGGGACCATGTCCAGGGAGGGCCTTTTCCAGCTGAGCAGCCGTGGTCAGAGGCAGTCCACGTCTGCCACGGACCATGGTAAGCAGAGTGGCCCACTTAGGTTAGAAACTAGCTCTCAGAGGAGGAAGTGCGCTGCTGGAAAAACAACAGCCCCAGCCCACAGAGGTTCCGGTACCCAGTGACCTGAGCGCCTCCCGGCTCCTGGTCACACGCCACTGGGCTGTCTGTGCGCCGCCTCCTCAGAAAAGAATCTGAGGGAGCTGAAGGGAATTTTCAGAAGCTGAGGTTTTCAGAGAAAGAGTGAATAAAGAGTTGACTTTTTTTTTTTCTTTTCAGTTAAGCCCTTCCTTATTGGCAGATAAATAAGAAGGCTTCTTTAGTATACTGACCCCATAGGAGGTGCTGGAAGTTAGAAGCAAAAAAGCCAGGTCCTTCTGTCTTTAGCATAAAGTTCTGCAGCTACGCTTGCAACCTACACAGCTGACATAACTGTGGCTCACTCTGTGGTCTTCTTTTCTTTCCAGTTCTTCTCTCGTTCCTCAAGTTCTGCCTGGGTGAAAGCCGCCGGGCCCCAGTTAGTGATCAGGTGAGCGTTTTTTGAACCTAAGAGACAAACGCGCATCAAACATACAAGGTCATATATTCTTCAATTATCATTTTTCTATAGACAAGAGAGTACATTTTTCTACTTTATTTTCTTTTCTGAGGAATATCTATTAAGGTCATAGGAGGCAAAACCATCAGAAGATGCATACAAAGGGAATTAAACAGGCCTTCTCATCTATCAGAAGGCAAAAGAAATTCAAGAAAAATTTATTGCCAAGAGCTGGGTTCCTGTATATTTGGGCTAAGAAAGTTTTTTTTAGCACAATTCAAGTACACAAATAAACCAGAAAATTTGACTAAATTATCTGATTACTTCAGAGAATGTGTTACCTGGTTCTATCAATCGAATTAATCCTTCATGTTGGGCCACTTTGTCCTTCCAGCTCTTGGTTGTATTAGTTGCCATCTCTAGCTTCTTTTTAACTCCCTGGAACAAGAGCATACTTTAGACTCTGCAAACACACAGGTAGTTTAAGAGCCGAATAACAATGATTGGGCACTTGCTCCATGCGTGTGGATTATCTTATTAAGTCATTCCAGCCACAGAAACACAGGCTATCATTACCCTCATGGTACACAAGTGGAAACTAGGATTCGGAGCAGTTAAATAACCTGCCCTAGGTCCCCCAAGGACCTAATTCACACTAATGACAGATGATATATAAGATACTCCTGTGCCAGTGACGCCTTACTGCCTCTCCACTCCAAATCCACCCTTCGCTGTCCTGCCTGTGAACCCTCGCCAGCGGGCCCCACTTAAGCTTCCTCAGTGGAGGAGCTGGCAGGACACTGGAAGAGGTGGGGGCTTTGCCTCCAGGCTCCACTGTGCTCATCTCGGCAGCTCTTGCGGCACGTGGACACCCACGGTGTCCACTCCAGTGGGTTTCAGTGGCACCGCCCCTATGGGCAGCTGCCACCAGGGCCCCAGTGGGTAGCTTCCCCGTCATAGTGCCTTGCTGGGCTTTCCTGCCGTCCAGGGGCCAAGGCGATGCCCTCTCCAAGGAGGACTGGATCCCAGCACCGGGCTTTCAGAGCAAAGAGTGTGTGTCCCTTCCATGCGGGCTCTGCCTCAGCCGGGGTGGGCACAGTGGCTGCTTCCTGTGTCTGCTCTTCCTGTATCCTTCGAGTTTTTGGCTGCTCAGTAGGTAATCCCCTGTTGTAGTTAATAGCTAATTATATTAAACCTTCCTTATTCAAATTACTGTGTGGTTTCAGTCTCCCGGTTGAATTCCAACTGTTATACCTCATCGCCTGTGAAAAACCCTTACTTACAGCTAAGCAACATTCTCACACAACTCTTTATGGCAGAGCAAATATCCTCTTGTTTTTAAATGTTTAAGAATTTAAATGCATGTATTTGCAGGGATGGGCGTAATGACCTCGTACTGCTCAAGTGCCTGTTTCCGCTCGAGCTCGAGCTGCTGCAGCTGCTCCAAGGCTTCCTGGAGGGCCTGCTCTTTGATGACGCGCTGGTTCTCCAGCTCCTGCTTCTCCGCTTCTGTGGTCTGAATGGCCTGCTGCTGCTCCAGATGCCACTTCTCCAGCTCAGCCCTCTTGGACGACTCTTCCTCCAGCAGCCTGCAATATAGAGAGGTCAGGGTGACCCGCACCCGACCCAGAAGACGACACGGCACAGCAGAGCCTCAGAGGAGCCTGGAGGTCATTTAACCACCGCCCTTCTCACAAGAAGGAAACTAGGAGCCAGAGAGGCCCAGATCTGTGGGTAAGGTGACCCATAGGGTCTGCTCCAAGCTCTGTTTCACCCTTTTATGAAAAAAAAAAATTAAAAATAACATGTACTGAAGGCTGAATGGGCAAAAAAAGAAGTGCATTTTTTCAACTGATCCTCACAATAGGCTTACGTACTATTATTATTCAGTTCAGAGATGAAGAAAGTGAGGCACAGAGGGTAAGTGACCTGGCCCAGGTCATTCACCTGACAGGCAGGTGGCAGGGCTGAGTTTTGAAATCTGCCTGGTTGCTACAACATTGAAACACTTTTTTATCTAGCAGAAACCTATTACCAAGGGAAAAGCTGACACACCAACAAAGGAAAAGGAGAAGGAGCTGACAAAAAGGAAGCAGACACCATCTACTGACCGAGCGCTAACGCCAGGCTCTTTACCTTCGTTCCTGTGATCCCCCCAGAATTCTGCAAGGTGTTATTGTCCCTACAGATGAAGTCAAAGGGTTTCAAAGTATGACGCACAGGTAAGCAATGGATTTCAACCCAGGCCCGCGTGACTTCAAAATGTTATCTTTTAATAACAGGCTACCTATCGGAGGATATCCCAGGTTAAGCAGGTATTTAATAAATAAACTAACTTGTACCCCAAGTGTAGACAATGTGGTTAGACACCAGCCCAGGACAGGATGCATGTCTACTGGCTTGATCGTCAGAATTACAGTANCCTGGAGGGCCTGCTCTTTGATGACGCGCTGGTTCTCCAGCTCCTGCTTCTCCGCTTCTGTGGTCTGAATGGCCTGCTGCTGCTCCAGATGCCACTTCTCCAGCTCAGCCCTCTTGGACGACTCTTCCTCCAGCAGCCTGCAATATAGAGAGGTCAGGGTGACCCGCACCCGACCCAGAAGACGACACGGCACAGCAGAGCCTCAGAGGAGCCTGGAGGTCATTTAACCACCGCCCTTCTCACAAGAAGGAAACTAGGAGCCAGAGAGGCCCAGATCTGTGGGTAAGGTGACCCATAGGGTCTGCTCCAAGCTCTGTTTCACCCTTTTATGAAAAAAAAAAATTAAAAATAACATGTACTGAAGGCTGAATGGGCAAAAAAAGAAGTGCATTTTTTCAACTGATCCTCACAATAGGCTTACGTACTATTATTATTCAGTTCAGAGATGAAGAAAGTGAGGCACAGAGGGTAAGTGACCTGGCCCAGGTCATTCACCTGACAGGCAGGTGGCAGGGCTGAGTTTTGAAATCTGCCTGGTTGCTACAACATTGAAACACTTTTTTATCTAGCAGAAACCTATTACCAAGGGAAAAGCTGACACACCAACAAAGGAAAAGGAGAAGGAGCTGACAAAAAGGAAGCAGACACCATCTACTGACCGAGCGCTAACGCCAGGCTCTTTACCTTCGTTCCTGTGATCCCCCCAGAATTCTGCAAGGTGTTATTGTCCCTACAGATGAAGTCAAAGGGTTTCAAAGTATGACGCACAGGTAAGCAATGGATTTCAACCCAGGCCCGCGTGACTTCAAAATGTTATCTTTTAATAACAGGCTACCTATCGGAGGATATCCCAGGTTAAGCAGGTATTTAATAAATAAACTAACTTGTACCCCAAGTGTAGACAATGTGGTTAGACACCAGCCCAGGACAGGATGCATGTCTACTGGCTTGATCGTCAGAATTACAGTAACAAATCTCACAGCAGGCCAGTTACTGCTGCCTAAGAGCATTTGCACGTCTAAAGCCAACAGCAGCAGAAATAAAGTGACAGACTCTACAGCCACTATCTGACCACCCCAATCCTGCACCACTGCAAGAATTCCCTCAATGACATCCTACAGGGTGGTCTCCAACCATGTGTGATGGGCCACTGCTTCACAACCCGGGTCAGTTTATTTCTGGGCAGCCTTGATCCTTAAAAACTCTTTCTCAACTAGGATGCGCTCCTATCTCCTCCCCCGGGTTCCACAAAGGGCCTGTGTGCTCTGAGTCGTCTCTCGGATGTGACATCGCAGTGAACGCTACCCTGCCACCAGAGGCTGACCAGAGTGTGTATGCTATGCACCATCCATGTGCTTTCCTAGACATGGGAGATATACCAGTGAATGAGGCTGTAAGATCTGCTTCTTCACCCTGGTGGTCAGTCTGGAGGGCAAGGACATTGCAGAAGGTGAGGTTGCCCAGCACGGAATCCCCTTCACGTGTCCAGGGATGTCTTGATGAAAAACGGGGTCCATCTCCCAACACAGAAGCCACCGCCCCTGCCCTTCTGCCCTGGGAAGCTGGGGTGCAGTGGAAGCTGGGCTTGGCTAAGCAGCTGTCACTCCGGAAACTTCGTGAAACCACTGACTCACAAGAGCAGAGACAGTGGAGGGTTTATCTTGCTGGTGGTAGCAACATGTAGCGTTGAGTGATGGCAGAAGCAACGGGACAGCTGGCTGACAAACCCACGGTGCCAACGTCTGCATCGGTGACATCCTCACTGGGCTTGTGCCTGGCTTTGTTTGGTCTGCTCAGCCTCCCTTGGTTCCTGCCTGTGTTCAGGGCCTGGCCACCTGCCTTTCTGAGGAATTGGTGAATTTCTCAAGAACCTTCCAAAAAACGCTTTGGTTGCTTTAGCTAACCCAAGTTGGTTTTTTTGGTTTGCAAACAGGACTCCTGACTAAAGACGAACCTCTCTGTATCTCAATTTCTTCATTTATGAAAAAAGGAATAGGAACTACGTGTGTGTGTGTGTGTGTGTGTGTGCGTGCGCGCGCGGGTATGTGTATGCTCAGCCGTGTCTGACTCTTTGCAACCCCATGGACTGCAGCCCGCCAGACTCCCCTGTACACGGGTTTTTCCAGGGAAGAATACTGGAGTAGGTTGCCATTTCCTACTCCAGGGGATCTTCCCAACCCAGGAATCGAACCCAAATCTCTTGCATCTCTTGCACTGGCAGGCAGATTCTATACCACCAGCGCCACCTGGGAAGCCCCACTAGGAACTACTCCCACCATCAAAGGCTTGCTGATCCATTAAATGTGATAATGCAGGTAAGGTTCTTAGAACAGTGCCTACCGCATCGTAAAAGTATTGAATAAATGTCAGCTCATATTGTTATGATGGGACTATTAGCTCATTTGCTCTGAATGCTCATGAAGACTGCCTGAGAGTATATGAGTATATGAGGTTTCTGGCCATCAATTATATCAGGGAAGTAAAACCCTGAACCTTTTCAAATGAATTGCTTTTAAGCCAAGTCTCCTGGATCCTGTACTTGTTCTGTTGATACTTTAAATTATCCTCTTGCTCTAAAACCAGCATTCCAGCCTGTCAACATCTTTTTTGAATGCTTATTTTGACATTCTATACATTACATTTCTTCTCCATCTGCAAATGAGATATAAAGGAACAGAAACCAACAAACTCCAATGACTACCAAATCCAGACATTAAACTCTTTGCAAGCACCACCCTCTTCAGCCTTCACAACAACCCTATGAGCTTATTACAGATAAGGAACTGAAGGCTGAAAGTAGTGAAGTAACTTTTCTAAAAATTACACAGCTAGACAGCACAATGGCTGGGAATCAAACCCAGATCCTCAGTCCGGGGCTACCTATTATCGTGTGGACTGTTGTTCCATATGGCCCCAAGGGTAGAACTTGGATCCACCCATTCCAAAAAGATTCCGTGGGTACTTAGCATGTGCCAGACAAGGCACCTGTTGCTGGGGACACAGACCTGACCAGAGTGTGCTCCCAGGCCTTACAGACATAAAGATTTAGTGGGTGGAGGTCATAATGGGACAGACTATGGCTCAGTCTCAAGAGGTTTCCAGTAACTGAGTTGTCCAAATGGTAAATGAACAGTTTCCTTCTGAGTTCCACTCAGAAGAGGCTAGATAACCTTAAGGATTACACATTAAAAAAACACCACCACCACTTCAATTTTAATGGAAAAAACAAAAAACCCCAAACAAGAAGACCCAGATGGTTCAAGTCAAAGTTCTTGTATTTAAACAATTCGCGATTAAAAGTATCTCTGGGGAAACGTAAGACACTGATAGATGGGGGGCCATCCACTGGAAGAACAATGAGATGCCAGATGTTCCAAGAGTGACTTGCTATTGCTTAGAGCTAGGACAGAGGTTAACTACAAAGCCCTCTCTCTACACCCTCAGCAAAGACTATGTTACAGTTCACTGAAGTGCGTGTGAGCTCAGTCATGAAACATAATCTTAGCTGTAGGGTGTATACAGAGCGCTTTGTAGTTAACCTCTGTCCTAGCTCTAAGCAATAGCAAGACACTCTTGGGACATCTGGCATCTCATTGTTCTTCCAGTGGGCGGTCCCCCCTCTGTCAGTGTCTTAAGTTTCCCCAGAGATACTTTTTAACAGCGAATCGTTTAAATACAAGAACTTTGACTTGAGCCATCTGGGTCTTCTTGTTTCAGATTTTTTGTTTTTCCATTAAAATGGAAGTTTTTTCAGCTTTTCAGTTCATTCGTGCTAGACTTAAACATTTCTATCCCAATTCCATGATGATTTTCTTTGACCTTTTACCCACAAAGGGTATCCTGAGGAGTGGGAGCAAGGAGAAAGCCCCCTTTGTCAATCTGACAAAATGTCCTTCTGAATCAGGCCCAGCCTCTCATGACTTTGGGAAAGATATGGCCTCACCACACTTTACAAAATGACCACTAGAGGGTGCTAGTCTGTCCATTTCAAGTTCCAAGACCAAAGTTAAAAGAAAAACAGAATAGTAAAATGCCTAAAATAGCCTTTAAACACCAAGAAAAAGTAGTCAGTTTTTGTGTAGTAATTTCAGCTTATTGGTACTGAGCTATATGTGGTAGTTATATTTGCATTTACCAAGTTGAAACCATTTTTGCATTTACTGAGATTAGAGTGTACAAAATAATCAGTCAGAGCTTTTTCTTTTTTTGGCCATGTCATGAGACATGCAAGATCTTAGCTCCCTGACCAAGGATCAAACTTGTGCCCCCTGCGGTGGAAGCGCAGAGTCCTCACCACTGGATCACAGGAAATTCCCTTGTTGTCGTTCAGTCAGTAAGTCGTGTCTGACTCTTTGTGACCCCAGGGACTATAGCCAGCCAGGCTCCTCTGTCCATGGGGTTTTCCAGGCAAGAATAGGGAGTGCATTGTCATTTCTTTCTCCATGTGAATCTTCCTGGACCAGGGATCAAATCTGAATCTCTTGCTTTGGCAGGCGGATTCTTAACCATTGAGCCATCACGGAAGCCCAGGGAATTCCCTAGCCAGAACTTTTTAAATAAAATACTCATGCCTGGGCTCCTATCTACAGATATTTTGATATGGTAAATCTGGAACAGTCCCTACATGTGCATTTTTCAAAGCTTTATATAAACGATTCTGATTACTATTAAAAATTACTGCCGTTAATTATCCAAAACTGTCTTATTCAAAACATCATTCTACAAACATGAAATAACTAATACTTTAATAAATTTCTAGAGTTACCTAGTTCCCTTTATGATCTGATCTCTGCTGTGTCATTTAATCTCCCTCACAGCTTCAGAGAAGTAAATATATATGGCATATCTCATCTGTGAATTCTCTACACAAGGGCAATCTATAAATTCAACACATCACAAATAATGAGGGTCAAAAATATCTAACGTCCCTTAGAACGTCTCTCTTTGGAAGTCACACGGGACCAAACCTTCCCATGCAGTGGATGGTGTGCTAACGTCACAATCATACAGTGCCATTGCTACTGCCCAATGGCAAGTGGGTGAAGGTCCCTAGACCCTGGCTAATTCCATGGTGAACACACACTTGTGGGACCCATATGTGCTAAGCAATGTGCAAAGCATTCAATCTTCTATTAGAAGATAATTTTTCCTTAACAGAATCAAAAATTTCAACAGCTAATTTCTTTTTAAAGTCATTTTTGGCAACGTATGTAACAAAGAAGCCTTTCTTTCTCTCTTTCTACCTGAAGATTAAACAAACATCTCTTGCAGCGCCATGTGTAAATGCAGCCATGGAAAATCTATCCCAGCTCATCCCACACCTGCTCCTACAATGGCGTGAGGTGTGCCCACACTAACCAGCTGTGGCTGCGGGGAAGCAGGGGTTAGTGCTGCACCCCCGGACGCGACATCTCAGAGAGCTAATGGGGAAGCAAGTTAGAAACTGGGAGATGGCAGCTGACATTTGCTCGTTGGGGTCTTCATTCTACTTCGTCCCTCCTACTGCTACCAAAGTCAAAAGTCAGAGTTCTCATCTGAGATCACGACTATCATACATAGTAAACCTGACTTTAAAATGTCTAAGGGAAAAAAAAAAAATCTGTTTCAAGAACTTCTAAAACTACGAATTATTTAAGGAATGTCACCAATCCTGAAAGACCAAATGGAAACTGCTCAGTCCCCCAGAGTGGCTACAGCTCTGGCCTAATATGCCCCTGCCTCCACACGAGGGCCTTCTCAGGTCTGGAACATGTGGAAGAAACCAGATTCTCATCAGGGATGATGCTGGCTCCACGGACATTCTAGAATCTGACTAAGGGAACCGCACCAAACACACCCATCTGACTACTCCGAAATAGACACACGGCCTGTCATTAGCCACAGAAGCAAGGGTTTCCCAGGGGAGACTGGGAATAAAGAGCCCAGCCAGCCAAGCCTCCAGGGTCCCTCCCATCTGGCAGAGACTCTTCCCTCTCCAGCAGAGTCAGTGCTTCCTAGAGAGTGTATGAGCAGGGCGCAGAGAGCGCAGAGGGCGAGGTGACCCGCACCTGGCCTGGAGCTTCCGCACCGTCTCTTCATCCTGCCGGGCCTGTCTCTCATCCTCGAGAGCCTCCTGCAGCTTTAGGTACATGTCTTCCAGCTCCCGGACCCGCTGCAAATACTGTTCCAGTTCAGAGGATTTCTGGGCAACCTGTTCTTCCATCTGCTGCCTGATCTGGGGGAATAAAAGTCATATTTAAACCAGGCTGACTTCGCCCTCGAGACAGCCTCTTGCTCCAACTCCACCCTGAGCGGGGCCACACGCCACAGCCCTTCAGGCTGGGCAGGGCCCTGTCCTTCACTCCTTGGTGATGGGGGAAGCAAGAGTACCACACACATCCCCAAGACCACAGTTTAAGAGTCTAGGCACACAAACTACACCTAAACGCTGTTCTGCTGCCCTGGTATATTTCTCATTCCTTTCACACTGCCTTTCTTGCATTTCAAACTCAAGAAAAAAATACTTCCCAGTGTAATTCCTCTTTAAATTCCTTTTCTATCTTAAAGCCACATCCATCTAAAAGGAATGAACGTTTCCCACTCAGAACACCCAAAGGGTTAAAATAAGGGGGAAAGGAAAGATGGTCTCCTGCACTTACCTGGCTGCCCAGCACCCTCTACTTTCTCTCTCCCTAGGGCACCTCCAGACCTGGGGGACCCTCAAGCATCTAATTAGCATTCTAACACATTTATGGTTTCTCCATTCTGGATTAAAAAGCCTTGAATCTGCCTTAAAAATTAAGACAAGGACATCATAAATGTAATATCAAACATATTAGCATTTGTCTCTGCAGTTTGTATTTTCATTTGCATTAGCTTACTTCATCCTCATAGGGGTCATGAAGAGATCATGTGACATCCCCCTAATTTGAAGAAGAGAAACTAATACTCATAAGCAAGAGCAGAGGACACAAACCCAGATCTGGCTGTGGTGCAGCACCCCTCAGATCTCGGGTGCCTTCCTTTCACAACACACATACATCCACTTCAAGTCTAAGCAACAGAAAGTTGGTGAAGGAAATGTCACAGCACCTATTTAGCAGGCCCTGGGCCCAGCCCTCTCCCACACACTGTAACCCAATGTGAGGAGACCTGTGTTCCAGTTAACCAGCTCATTGCCTGAAGCAACTGGACTGTGGGGATGAGAACCCCTCAGATGAGTCAGAGCTGCCAAGAGTGACAGACCAGCATTCACATATTCTCATGACTTCAGAACCCTCACTCTTGCTCATTATAGAGGGGAAATATCATGGAAGCTGTGCTTACTTTTTTCCATAGTTATTTATTTTCCAAGCCAAAACTCTGAAGGATGAAAGGGATGCTAGCAATAATTATACCAGGATGGCGGGGACTGTCCCAGGCAAGCCAGGACGCGGAGTCCCCCTCCCCACAGCACTTATCACCCCATTCCATAAATTTCTATTGGAGGTCTTGAGAGCAAGATTTACCTTTACATCCTTGGCGTGATACCTGACACACAGAGAGTGCTCAATAAACTGATAATGAGTTAATAACAAACACAAAACCTCCCCAACAGCTAGCCCACCATGAGTCAGCGGCAGAGACAGCTGGCAAGATGATCTCACTCTAGCCTCCGAGGTCTTCCCCCTTCACCAAGCCAGGCTGGCTCCTGCCCCTCCACCCACACAGGCTGGCCTCTGTCCTGCTGACCAGGACGGGATCGCGGGCGGGCTCTTCAAGTTAAAGCAGCAGCACCCCAGGGAGTGTGGTACTTACAAGCTTCTCCCGCTCCAGCTCCGTGCTGAACCTGGCCTGGAGCTCCACTTGAGTCTGAAGGCGCTTCTTTTCCTCTTCTGCTGCCCGAGATGCTGCTTCTTCCAGTTTCTACCCAAAAGCCATTCATAGAAAAGCAGGGAACGTTACAGTGGAAGTGCATTTGGAGAGAAAGGGTCACAGTTAAACATTATAGGGGAAGCCAGTCATTCTCAGTGTCCCATAAAGACAGAATAAGCCTTGTAGATCCACTGCAATTCCACCCCAACAATTTTCCCAGTCAACACACAAAAGAAATTGGGTAAACGAACGAGTCCTAGTTAGCTGTAACATTTTGCAAAGAAAATTTCAGTGTCGTCATTAAATTCATTTGGAAATGCATCTGTGAAGTTCAAACCTATTTCTTGCGCTCACTGCAGCTCTGTCATCTTAACATTGTTCCTTAAAACTTCACTGTTGTTGTTATGGTGGTCGCTCAGCCATGTCCGGCTCTTTGCAGCCCCATGAACTGTAGGCTCCTGTGTTCATGAAACTCTCCAAGCAAGCATAAACTGGAGTGGGTAGACATTCCCTTCTCCAGAGGACCTTCCCAATCCAGGATGGAACCTGAGTCTCCTGCATTGCAGGCAGACTCTTTACTGAGTCACTAGGGAAGCCCAACTTCCCAAAGGGTGGTTCTCTAGTAAAACAAGGGAAAAACCAAAAGCAATCATATAAGTATCTGGGAATTATCCTAAGAGCATACAGCAAACAGAGAACATCTATCCAAGAAAATCAACTAAATCTCAGCAAGAACTGTGAAAGTCTATGGCATTTGAACTACAGCACGGCCTCGTCTCCACCCTACCCTTGGCTTCGCAGTAGAAGGAGGCTCTACCCATGGCCATGGAACCAAGACCACAAGGCTCCCTCTCAGTTTCCAGTCTAAGGGTACGGTATCCCACAGGAGGATGCAGACAAAAAAAAAAAAGTTGTCTGCCATTCCAATAAACAAAGGATGAAGTCTGCTATCAAGCCATCAGCCACTGCAGCCATCCCAACAATGACCCATTAGGGAAATTCAGGGTGGAGAGAAACAGGACGCTGACCCTCGAGAGTTAGAATGCGTACCCACAAAATCATTTCAATGAACTAAAATCTGTATCTTCCTATATATAGAAAAGCACTAAAATNGCAGCCATCCCAACAATGACCCATTAGGGAAATTCAGGGTGGAGAGAAACAGGACGCTGACCCTCGAGAGTTAGAATGCGTACCCACAAAATCATTTCAATGAACTAAAATCTGTATCTTCCTATATATAGAAAAGCACTAAAATCATTAACTTGAAATATCTGTTTATTGTGATAAGCACTAACTACACGGTTTTGTTTTGTTTCCAACAAAAACTCCTATAGATCCTGGCTCCCTGCGTATCTCTTTGCAACAGCTCCTCATAGCTGAGAAGCTTTCTCCCAGGCCAGAGTCCTCAGTAAAGGCACCAGATAAGACATAACTGTCAACTTTTTTTTCAGTCAACAAGATCAACAAACTAAATCACAGGCCAGCTAGAAGTCTGACAGGGGACTCAGGGGAAGACAGCAAAGAGCCCCCATGTATTAGGAACAAGATTCAAAGTCAGGCCTCAAAGATCAAATGTGGGCCAGAATTTAAATATCAGATTGTGGGGCAAGTTAGGCCCCAGGGCATTGTGGAAAACAACAGAGAAACCTGTGAGATGAACACGTGAGAACGTGACACCAACTGAGGCAGCCAACTTAACAGAGAGATCAGAGGTGGAGGCGGAACCCTGCTGCCACATACAAAAATAAACTCAAAACGGATTAAAGACCTAAATGTGAGACCAGATACTACAAAACTCCTACAGGAAAACACAGGCAGAACACTCTTTGACATAAATTACAGCAAAATTTTTTTAATCTGTCTTCTAAAGGAAAAGAAATACAAGCAAAAACAAATGGGACCTAATTAAACTTTAAAGCTTACGCACAGCACAGGAAACCATCAAGAAAATGAAAAGACAACCTACTGAATGGGAGAAAATATTTGCAAATAATCCAACATACATAAACAGCTCATACAACATTAAAAAAAAACCAAACAGGACTTCCATGGTGGTCCAATGGTTAGGAATTCACCTGCCAGTGCAGACGACATAGGTTCGATCCCTGGTCTGGGAAGATCCCACATGCCGCAGGGCAACTAAGTCCGTGTGTCACAACCACTGAACCACTGCGCTCGAGCCTATGTTCCGCAACGAGAGAGGCCACCACAATGAGAAGCCCACACATCACAACTAGAGAAAAGGCCTTCGGTTCGGTTCAGTTCAGTTCAGCCGCTCAGTCGTGTCCGACTCCCTGCGACCCCATGAATCGCAGCATGCCAGGCCTCCCTGTCCATCACCAACTCCTGGAGTTCACTCAGACTCATGTCCATCGAGTCCATGATGCCATCCAGCCATCTCATCCTCTGTCGTCCCCTTCTCCTCCTTCCAGCATCAGAGTCTTTTCCAATGAGTCAACTCTTCGCATGAGGTGGCCAAAGTACTGGAGTTTCAGCTTTAGCATCATTCCTTCCAAAGAAATCCCAGGACTGATCTCCTTCAGAATGGACTGACTGGATCTCCTTGCAGTCCAAGGGACTCTCAAGAGTCTTCTCCAACATCACAGTTCAAAAGCATCAATTCTTCAGCGCTCAGCTTTCTTCACAGTCCAACTCTCACATCCATACATGACCACTGGAAAAACCATAGCCTTGACTAGATGACCTTTGTTGGCAAAATAATGTCTCTGCTTTTGAATATGCTATCTAGATTGGTCATAACTTTTCTTCCAAGGAGTAAGCGTCTTACGCAGCAACAAAGACCCAGTGCAGCCAAAAATAATAAGTAAATAAATAAAAGATCTAGGGGAAAAAAAGCCAAACCCTATACACTGTTGGTGGGAATGTAAATTGGTGCAGCCACTGTGGAAAACATTATGGAGTGTTCTCAAAAATACTAAAAACTAAACTACCACAAGACCCAGCAATTCCACTCCTGGGTGACAAGGTAGGAGCTTCAAGACAAAAACACTGATTTGGAGATATACGCATCCCATTATTTATTATTGTCAAGATAGGGATGCAATCTAAGTGTCTTATCAACAGATGAATGAATAAAGAAGATGTGGTGATACAAATATAAAACAGACTACTACTAAGCCATAAAAAATAACAAAACGTTGCCATCTGCAGCAACATGTATGGACTTGGAGGGTGTTATGCTAAGTGAAGTCAGTCAGAAAGAAAAAGACAAATACTGTATGAGATCACTTACAGGTGGAATTGAAAACATACAACAAACTAGTGAATATAACAAAAAAGAAGCAGACTCACAGATACAGAGAATAAACTAGTGGTTACCAGTGAGGAGAGAAGGGGAGGGGCTAGATACAGGAGGGAGGGGTGGGGGTCACACACCACTGGGTAAAGATAGGCTCCAAGATGTGCCATACAGCATGGGGCAGAGAGCCAGTACTCTGTAGTAACTATAAATGCAGCGTCACCTTTACAAATCATTTTTTTTTAATACAGAAAAAAAAAAAAGCTCTTGATACCCTGGTTACTCCAGGACACTGTACCCATACCCAAGGTTGTGCCTTGACAGAAGACAGTCAGAGGCTGCATATCATGAGGAAAATGGACTTCACTGTAATTGTCCGGCCAAGTCACTATGCAAATAAATGAGCAAACAACAGTAAGTCCTTGAAAGAAGGGCGGAAGCCACATCAAATATTATCTAAAACATCCAGTTTTCAACAAAAAATTACGAGATATGTCAAGAAAGAGTGTGACTGATACACTGGAAAAAAGCAATAGCAACTACCTTTGAAGAAGCCCAGACTCTGGATTTAGCAAAGACTTCAAAGAAGTTATTTTATGTTCAAATAACTAAGGAAACCTTATTTAAGGAAATTATAGATGATATGATGATATCCCCTCAAACAGACAACATCAATAAAGAGAAATTATAAAAAGAATCAAAACGGAAATCCTGCAGTTGAAAACTACAATAACTGAACTAAAAAATTCACTAGAAGGTCTCACCCATACAAGAAGAATCTATCAAAGATAGACTGATAGAAATTATTGAATCTGAAGAACAGAATAGAAAATAGCCTCAAAGAAATGTGAGACACCATTAAATACACTAATATTCACAAAATGGGAATATCTGAAGGAGAGGAAAAAAAAGAAAAGAGTAGAAAAATATTGTAAGAAATAATAACTGAAAACTTTCCCAATTTGATGGAAAACATTAATACACCCATCCAAGAAAGTAAGATAAATACTAACAGTTTAACACATACATCATACCATGCACACGTATAACACATACAGCATACCATGCACACGTATAACACATACATCATACCATGCACACGTATAACACATACATCATACCATGCACACGTATTTATCATATAAAACTGTGGAAAACCAAAAGACAAAAAATGCTGAAAGTGACAAGAGAAAAATGACTCATCTTACACAAGGAAACACCAGTAACACTGGCAACCAACTTCAGAAACATGTGACTAGTTCTGACCAAAATACTATAAATAAACAGAAGTGAAGTGTAAAATTTCTGGGCTGGAGTAGTTAACTGGCAGATTCTAGAACACTTTTTTGTCTGACACAGTGCATAGCAGTATTTGACATGGTGGCTGTTTCTTCTGCCTGTATGTCATGATTACAGATGTATATACACTCTGATCCAGCAATCCCACCTCTAAGAATTCATTCTACAGATATATCAGACATGCATAAGTGAGCGTTAGCCACTCAGTCGTGTCTGACTCTTTGCAACCCCATGGACTATAGCTCACCAGGCTCCTCTGTCCATGGAATTCTCCAGGCAATACTGGAGTGGGTAGCTAGTCCTTTCTCCAGATCTTTCTGACCCAAATTTTGAAGCCAGGTCTCCTGCATAGCAAGCGGGTTTTTTACTGTTTGAGCCACCAGGCAAGCCCTTTAGACATGTATGAACATTTATAAAATGATATAGTATAAAATAATTCCCTGCAGCACTGCTTATTAAAACAAAAGACTACAACCACCCAAAAGTTCATCAACAGGAGGAACTGGTTAAATAAGTAATAATATAATCAAATAATAGAATATTTATAGCTATCTGAAAGAATGAGAAAGCTCTTTATAGTACACTGACACAGAAAAAAATATATATATATATAAACTAGATGCAGAATCATAAGTATGTACTTTTTGTGTTTTAAAATGGGTAAATAAAAATATATATTCATATTCTCTAGAATATACATTACATGAATCTAGAAAGATACATAAGAAATGAAAATAATAGTTGTCTTAGGCAAGGCATAGGAACCAAACAGAGGGAAGAGACGGTATGAAGAAATTTTTTCACTGAATCCCTTTTTATATTTTAAAATTTTTGAACCATATGATTTTATTACTTATACAAATGATTATATTTTTTAAAAGAAACAAAAGTAGAAATAAAAATTTTGTGCTGGGGTGGGGGAAAAGTAGGTGGAACACAAAGGATTTTTAAGGCAATGTTAAGTGAAAAAATACTCTGAATGGTATTATAATGTAGATACGTGTCGTTATACATTTGTCTGAACCCATAGAACATACACCACCAAGAGTGGACCCTAAGATAAAACTATGGACTTTGGGTGACTAGGAGTGTCAGTGTAGACTCATCAGTTGAAATAAATGTGCCACTCTGGTTGGGGACGTTGATTCTGGGGGAGGATATGCATATATTGACATTGGAGGTATGTACGAAACCTGTGCACCTTCCTCTTAGTTTCACTGTGAACCTAAAACATCTCTAAAAAAATTAAGTCTTTTAATAAAATTACTTGAGTAACACTTTAAAGGAATCTGTTAATTTATTAAAGAAAAATACCATGGAATTTCCTGGCAGTACAGTGGTTAGGACCCCACATTCTCACTGCCAAGGGCCCAGGTTCAATCTTTGGTCAAGGAAGTAAAATCCCACAAGCTGCAAGAAAACACACACAAAAACAACCTACCACGATTTCTTATTCGTCCTTCTGAATTAAACGAGGCCTTATATCAAGTCTCACAAAATGTAATCTCATTCCAGGTGATTCAAATATTCATTTAAGTAGTATTTTTCTAAAAATGCTTCAATGAAAAACTGGAGAATTTTCTTTTTCGACAAGAAAAGAAATTTAACAATTATTAAAGGATCCATAATAACTGCTTTCCAATATTTACCTATCAAATCCCAAATCATCTGCTTTAATGATTCGGTAGAACTAGGATGTGGCAAGGTGGTCGAGGTCAGCTGAGGTCTGACCAACTCTGGGTATGCATTCACGTACCACAGAACAGGGACCTACGTGCTCCTGGAGGTTGAGTTAAAAGTCGACGAGTTTAAAAGGGTCCCAGATGGATGAATCTCAAATGCATGATGCTAAATGAAAAAACCCACATACTGAAAATGTACATACTCTATGATTCTATTTATACGATAATTTGGAAAGACAAGAATATACAAACAGAAAACAGATCAGTGGTTTCCAGAGGCCAGGGGTAAGGAGAGAGTCTTACCCTCAAGGGGCAGCAAGAAGGAATTCTCTAGGGCACTGGCATTGTTCTAAATTCTGTCTGTGATGGTTTCAAGAATCTAGGCACCTGTAAAAACTCATAAATCTATACCACAGTATTGTGATTTATAGTAAGAAATACATAATATTTGGTCTTCGTCCCAGTTTCTGGCACAGATCTCCCCAAAGTCTTGGAATTTCCTAAGTGTTAAGAGTGATAATAAAGTGACTTTAAGAAAACACATGGATAGGGGCTGGTTGCCAATGAAACCTACCATGTGATTAGAGGGTCGGAACTTTCAGTCTGACCTCTGAGGAAGGGAGAGGGGCTGGGGGTTGAGTCAATCACCAATGTCCAATGATGTAATCAATCATGCCTGTGTAATGAACCTTCCATAACAACCCAAAAGCACAGGGTTGAAAAAGATTCCAGGTTAGTAAACATTTGAAGATTTGGGGAGAGTGATATGCCTAGCGAGGGCATGGAAGCTCCATGCCCTTTCCCCACATGCTGCCCTGTGCATCTGTCTATTCCTGAGTTAGTCTTTTATAAGAAACCAGTGACTAGTATGGAAAACATTTCTTCGAGTTATGTTAGCTGTTCTAGCAAATTAATCAAACCTAGGTTGGGGCAGGGGGCACTTCCCTGGTAGTTCAGCTGGTAAAGAATCCACCTGCAAAGCAGGAGGCCTGGGTTTGATTCCTGGGTTGGGAATATCCCCTGGAAGCAGGCATGGAAACCCACGCCAGCATTCTTACCTGTAGAATCCCCACAGACAGTGGAGACTGGCAGGCTACAGAGCATGGGGTCACAAAGAATCAGACGTGACTGAGTGACTAGGCACAGCACAGCTCAAGAGAAGGGGCTGAGGGAACCTCTGACTATGGCCAGTTGCTCAGAAGCACAGGTAACAACCTGGACTTGGGACTGGCATCTGAAGAGGGAGTTGGGGGCGGAAGGGGGGGTGGTGGCGGCGTCCAGATTGTATCTTTGACTCTAAACAATAAGTAAAATCCACAATTCTAATACTAAGCGTCTTCCAAGATCCTCATGAGTGAAGATGGGAGCTAAGGGGGAAAACCTAAGAAATCTACGGGTCCTATCCATTCACCGAAAGTGACCCTGACATCCTCAGGTGAAACCTCTCATCTTTCTCTGAACGAATTCAACTGTGCTCACTGTTCTTACAAATGTTCTTTCCTGGTCAATGAAGTATCCCTGTTGTCCTGAGACCCTCATACTCTCAAGGGCTGGGAAAACAGTGTCTCACTCAACGGTCTAGATACACTTCCTGGAAGCGCAGTTCACCAAATAATCTCCCTACAGTCACGTTCACCTAGTCCTGGTAGAACTGAAGCTCATCAGCAAGGTCACAGAGGCTCCTACAGAGAAACAGGAGCCCGCCCCCAGCCCAGCGTCCACTCTCACCTTCCTCACGGCCTCCAGCTCCTGCTGTTTGTTTTCGTTAGCGACCTGGAGCTCCTTCATCTGTCGTTCCAGCTCCTCCTGCTCTGCCAGCAGCTTCTTCCGCAGTTCTTTCCGACGCTGGCGGGCTTCTTTGTGTGGTGGGGGGCTGCCCAGCTTCAGGAGATGGATGGTAGAATGGATGGCTGTGAAAGGCATGAGATAAAAGACAGGAAATACCTTTTATTCTCTGTGACCCTAACCTGAATGGCATAGTGGGAAGAAACTCAGAAACCCAGGGTAACTCTGATCCTGCCACTGGGCAGCGTCATGACCGTGAGCCAGTCACAGAACCACTTACGATGGGTTTCTCATCTCTAACCAGAGAGAGATGATCTCTTGAGTCCCTTCCAGCTCCAAAGTCCCATAACTGCCTATCTGTGCTTAAATAGACTTGATTTGGGAACATAACATGCATTTGAGGAACTCCCAACACTTCCAACTCCCTTAACTTCTCAAAAAGGCCAAATAAGAATAAGACATTACAAGGGCTGAGATTCAAAATTTCTGGTATCTGATTTGCTACCTGCTGTAGGTAGTCCATCCTAAAGGAAATCCGTCCTGAATATTCGTTGGAAGGACTGACGCTGAAACGGAAGCTCCAATACACTTTGACCACCTGATGTGAAGAAATGACTCATTTGAAAAGACCCTGATGCTGGGAAAGACTGAAGGCAGGAGGAGAAGGGGACGACCGAAGATGAGATGGTTGCATGGCATCACCAACTCAATGGACATGACTTTGAGCAAGCTCCGGGAGCTGGTGATGGACAGGGAGGCCTGGCATGCTATAGTCCATGGAGTCGCAAAGAGTCAGACATGACTGAACTACTGAACTGTAGGTAGTCTGCCCCTCATCTATGCCTTATGAAACCACCTCCCTATATACTCCTCTGAGGTGATGACAGCCAATGCCATGTACTGAATATTTGCTGTATGTAAATATATGTGTATATATATACACACACATACACTCTTTACATGCATTATCTAATTTTTGTATGAAATCTGATTTCTTTCCTGATTGTTTTCATTATATAAATAACTAGTATGGGGGTGGTGGGGGGTGGGAAGGAGGCTCAAGAAGGAGGGGATAAATGTATACTTATAGCTGATTCACATTGTTGTATAGAAGAAACCAATGCACACTGTAAAGCAATTATCCTCCAATTAAAAATTAAAAAAAAAAATAGCCAGTACTTTCACACTGTTCAAATTCAAAAGCCTGAAAGGACAGAGATGAAATCTCCCTCCTACTCCTGTTCCCAAGCACTGAGCTCTTCACTCCACTACCAACTAACACCAACTGTTTCTGTGCATCTTTCCTGAGATACTTTAAAAGCAAATACAAATAAACATATATATACAGCTTCCACCTTCCACGGACACAGTGGTGGCATAACACTCTTTTCAGAGCCTGAGTCTGTCCTCGTACTTCGCCCTGGAGAGCTTTTCGTATCAGTACACCCTGCGCAGTACTGATCAGTCCTCCAGTGTGCAGCTGTGCCATCATCTATTCAACCACGCCCCGATGAATGGACATTTGTTTATAAATCTATCACGAACAATCCTGCAACGATGTGTCATTTTAAAAATGTGCAACTATATCTTCACTATCTAATTATTAACCCTCACAACAACTCTGAGCGGTAGGTACTATCATTAGCCCCATTCCAGAGAAGAAAGCTGCTCCAGAATTCCTAGTGACCCAGGAGAGAGGATCCAGACTCATGTACACTTGCTTCAAACTCTGAAGCTACATCAAAATGACAATTCTCAATAAACAATTTTACCTAGATTCAAGAATATAACATTGAGAATCCCCTTTCATGATTAAAGAGAAAATCTCACTTTAATCTTTACTAATGCTGGAGTGATATTTTAGTTTGAAAGTTATTAAATCAGGAGTTTTCACTCTCGAGATATCGGAAACTAGTGATTTCCTGTGAAAGTAACAAACCTTGAAAATTACTTGAAGTATTCAAAACCTATTGCACAATTCCTCTTTTGTTTTACATATTTCTAAATACTCAAAATGGCCACTTTAAAATTCTTCATGGTCCTTAAACGGGGAAATTCCATATTCTTGAAATAGTAAGAGTAAATAAATAAAACCAAAAAGGTCCAGTTTGTACTTTTCCCACAAGTTCATCCGGCAAATGAAACCGGTGAACATTTTGGGAACTCCTCTCAGCTTGTTTTTCTTTTAGCTACTGTGCTTCACACAGAAATAACTACAGGCAATGGGGAACAATGCCGAGTATCTCTGTTGCTGTTCAGTGGCTCGGTTGTGTCGAACTCTTTGAGATCCTATGGACTGCAGTATGCCAGGTATCCCTGTCCTTCAGTATCTTCCAGAGTTTGCTCAAACTCACGTCTATTGAGTCAGTGATGCCATCCAACCATCTCATCCTCTGTTGCCCTCTTCTCCTGCCCTCAATCTTTCCCAGCATCAAGGTCTTTTCCGATGAGTTGGCTGTTTGCATCAGTCACAAAAGTATTGGAGCTTCAGCTTCAGCACCAGTCCTTCCAATGAATATTCAGGGTTGATTTCCTTTAGGATTGACTGGTTTGATTTCCCTGCCGTCTAAGGGACTCTCAATGAAAAACATCAAGTGCTCTCAAGTTATATCATGACAAGTAATAAAAATTATCTTACCCTGAATCCACTCTTGTTTCTTCTTCTTATCTGAAGCACTGATTTCAAAGGTCTTATCGAAACATTTTATGAGGAAAAGGCATTTCTTTCCATCTTTGTCAGGCAAGGACTAAGACAGAATGCAAAATTAGTCTTTCAAATTTTACTTTCAAGTATTTAAATTCAAACTTAATTACTTATACAAGAAGTACCTATAAATGAATATTACTGATTTATTTATGCTGCCCTCTAGGCAACAATACTCGTGGTAAAAATCACCCCAGATTAGTATACGACATCTAGACTAGGAGAACCAGCATCACTTGATGGGCCATGCTACGGCCTTTCCTGAGCACAGCAACCCTTGTACATTGCACCTTATACCTGAACACGTCTCTCACAGGAATCCTGGAAAATATGCCCACGGAACTGTTCCAATAGGTATAGACACCCAGGGTGATTCCCACACCCTGCAGATGTGTCTCTCCCTTCCTTGCACCAGGGGTGTTGTTGCTAGCAAGCTGTGGTTCTGGTCCTATATCCTTATAAGTAGACTGGCACAGTCTATCACAATCCTGTGAGTCTCCATGTTTAACTGAATCTAAGAAGATCCCTTACTGGGCACTGCACACCCTTAATATTAATACATACCATTTCATCCATCAAGACACATTATCATTTATGAATGAGATCTTAGGTATTTTAAATGTTCTTTAACAAATACAGATGTGGTAATAATTCAGATACAAATTAAAAATTCAAAACATTATGTTCTTGAGGACTTCACCTATTTACAGAATTAGCAGTGATAAAGTGTTCTGAAAAGTCATACCAATTATTCAAAGACATGTTCTTTTGGTTTATTTATTACACTCAAAAATGGCCCAGGTTCTCAGACACACTCATGATTACAAACACTGTCTTACTGAATTTTTTTGGCTTTGTTTTCTTATTTATGACTCCATTTTACTCAAGAAATGATTCCTTAAATATACAAATAAATGAGATTTAATCCCTATACTTTACTCTCGAATACAAGACAGAAAATAAATTCACATTAGAAAAAAAAATTTTTGTCAGGTATCTGTAATTTTTTGGTTCAGAAACTATGGTTACTGTATGCCTATATTATTTTAGAAATGTGAATTTTAAGATTATTTTTAAGGCTCTAGAGTCTAGAAGGAAGATAAACTACTTGAACAGCAGGCGGCAGCACTGGAAAGAAGTTAACTATCGACTCTTACCTCCACACAGCAGTTCTCATCCAAGAGAATGTCTCCTTTCTTATCTTTCAGATCCTCGCTCACATAATAAGAAATTATGTTGGGTTTTAATACAAACCAGCGTTCAGTCCAGTTTTTCCGTCTATGGCCTTTTTTTATCATGTAACCCTAGGTAAGATTAAATCTGATATAAATGCTGGTGCTTTTCCTTATAAGAGCTGGTATCTCTTCCTTTTAACATACACACAAACACACACACCTCTTCCCTGCAACCTCCCCCACACCTCTTCCTTTTAACACACACATCCTAACTGTGATTCTCAGTAAACCTGCTGCTGCTGCTAAGTCACGTCAGTCGTGTCCGACTCTGCAACCCCATAGACGGCAGCCCACCAGGCTCCCCCGTCCCTGGGATTCTCCAGGCAAGAACACTAGAGTGGGTTGCCATTTCTTTCTCCAATGCATGAAAGTGAAAAGTGTAAGTGAAGTCGCTCAGTCGTGCCCGACTCTTAGCGACCCCATGGACTGCAGCCCACCAGGCTCCTCCGTCCACGGGAGTTTCCAGGCAAGAGTACTGGAGTGGGTCGTCAGTGCCTTCTCTGCTCAATAAATCTAGACCTCCATTATTGAAAATGCTAAAAGGTGTCAGTAAACCTGGCCAAGCATGTCTTCTTAGACAATCACCCTCTGGCACCAGTGTACCTCTCCACCTGACCTCTCAGGATTCTGGAGGATGAAATCTGCTCCAAAGGAGCAGATGATGAACTGGACCAGNGTCGTCAGTGCCTTCTCTGCTCAATAAATCTAGACCTCCATTATTGAAAATGCTAAAAGGTGTCAGTAAACCTGGCCAAGCATGTCTTCTTAGACAATCACCCTCTGGCACCAGTGTACCTCTCCACCTGACCTCTCAGGATTCTGGAGGATGAAATCTGCTCCAAAGGAGCAGATGATGAACTGGACCAGTAGTTAGGATCCTGGCTTCTAAGTATAGCTTTTAGGCTCACACTTACTAGGCATGTATTTTCTTCCCATATGTCAACCTCAAAGATGTGTGATCCAAAATTTTATTTCAGCAAGACTACACATTACTACAGGCCAAACAAAACACTTTAGGATTGTTCAAGAATAGCTAACATTTTACATAGTAAATCTATAGGTGCTGATAGCATGTGGCAGACTATACACATCATCAAATATATAATAATATTTTGGCTGTATCATGTAATCATTATATTAATTTCTAATCACATTACTCGTTCAGTTTGCTAGCTCTTAACATTTAAACCAAGGCTATCTCACAGTGCAGTTCTATATTCTGCCATCCTAATGGGCCTGGAAATCCTCTTCAGAGGCCATGTTTCCTAACCTCTTACAGAACCAAAAACCTACACAAATTAAGCCTCAATTAAAGTTTATTGATAGGCTACATCTGAAGAAAAGAGAAAAACAACATCATTACCTAAGAGAGCAAAACAAGGACCAACCAGTAAGAGTTATTATTCAATATAAAAACGTAAGACATCTGAAAGACCCATTCAAAATATATAAATTCTATTTACTAAGCATTAAGTTGATTAAACAGACTGTGTATGTCAGCATATGTATACCATAAATATTACCAGATGCTATGCAGGTACTGAGAATACAAACTTTATAACCTAATACGATAAACACAACTTTACTACATAAAGGCACTTTTCCCCAAAAAGAAGGGTATTTTTCTGATTTCATAAAAATTATACATATCCTATACAGAGGTTAACATATATAAACATTATAGTAGTTAAGTCCAATAATAAGAAAAGAAAAAGAATAAAATAAAATTCATAGAAATCCCATAACCCAGCAGTGATCACGTCTAACATTTTGGCCCCATCCCTCCAGACAGCTCTACACGCACATATCACGTTGCATGAAAGGGATTACAAGACACCTGCTGGTCCACAACCTGTTTTCTTCACTGAAGAGTGTGCCGTGGGATCTTTCAGATGAGTGAGTATAGATGTACACATGATACGAGAGTGCTATGTTCAGAAACGGGATCATTTAAACAGTCCTTTCAAAATAGTTACTTCCCAGTGTTTAACTGTAATCATTTACAATGTACGCCTAACACGAGACTGAGAAAATAAGAAATTTTATTCCTGTTCTACATTAGCATAAAAATATAAGTGACTTAGGCTCATCTTTGTGATAAAAATGTCTTATTTCAAACGTCAAATTCTAAAGGTGAGGAGAAACAGTGTTACAGGATGCTTACCTGTTTCAGCACATCTAATATTAGCTCATTGAAGACCTCATTAATTGCCATGGACACCGTCTGTCGATCCATGCCTTTGCTGAACTGTCCACTTCCAACAAGCTCAATCAGTTCCCACACAGAAAGGCCATCTTTACTGTCATCAAAGTTGATTTTATAATTTTCAAATTGTTCTTGTTGCCAACTTACTCCCATAGCTTCTGTAAGTTTCTTAAGCAGGTATTCAATCTAGAAAAAGAATTTTAAAAGCATTTATTGCATAGGAAAAAAAAAAAACTTTTAAACTTAAGTATGTATCTATGTTATTATACTAAATAATAAATTAAAAGGTCAATTTAGGAAATACTCTTTTATACTTCCAAGCGTATCTTTAAAGAATCTTGACACCATCAAGGAGAAGGGTATGGACAAAATGCCACTAAGTCTATGCTAACTTAGAATAAAGTAATAAAAAATTGGAACCCTTAACAGCGTATTTGTATAAAGAACAAAAGCAAACTTCATCCAGACACTATCATACATAAACTAACTGATGTGATCTGTTTACTCTGTTGGATTTCAATATATGAGAATACTAGTTTTGCTGAACCAATAAGCAAGCACTAAATAATCATCTCAAAGTATGTACAAGTTAGTCACCAATTTATAAATTTTCCACATAAGCCAATTATTTGAAATTAATGCTGCCGCTTCTCATTAGAATTCTGACAGTGTTGTAAACGATGCTGAACTCCTAGACTGGGCCAGAAAAGTTTATTAAATTCTGAAACATAGCTTTGTATACAAAAATAGTAGAAAATACTGTGCTCATCCCTCCAAACAGCTATACACACACACAACATTGGCATGAAAGGGATCACAAGACACCTGCTGTCCCATAGCCATTTTTTTCTGATGAATGAGCGCACAATGAATGGATGTGCACATGACATGAAAGTGCTTTAAAAATGTAAATGAAATAGTAACAGTTCAAAAAGAGAACCACTGTGAGGCAGTAATACTGAATTAGAATTGATGTCTCTTATCTTCTGGAAAGCCTGGGTACCCTACAGTGCTCTCTCAAACTCAACATATCCAAATATGATTGAATCACCTCTACCTTTCAAATAGCTTCTCTTCCAATTATGGATTTCAGTTTTGAACACCACCATTCACCCATGCCAGGGTGACAAACCATGCCCCACTCCTTCACATCAAGATCAGTGACAAAATCCTACTGTTTTCATTTCCCCTCTTTAAACTCTGCTTGGCTCCCTATCACCTCAAAGATAAAGGCAAGCTCCTCTGTGTCCCCCTGCAGTCACTTACCCCCCGAGTACTGTCTCTAACATTTTCTCTGCCATGCCTCACTGCAGATTTTACACCAACACCACCATCAACACTGATCCCACGCAAGCTCTAAAAAGGGCTAGCTGGTTAGTATTTAAGACTTTATACATCTCTGCTATATGTTTCCCTTTGTTTTGGGATTTCCTTTTTAACAACCCTTTAAAAATGTAAAAACTCTCTTAGCACAGGGGCTATATAAAAACAGACTGTGCACTGAATTCAGCCAGTAAGCTGTAGTCAGCCAACAGCTGCGAGAGATGATAAGTAGTGTACCCACGTAACACACTTTTTCACGCTTCTATGCCTTGCCCCATGCTGCCCTGTTGAGATTACCTTTCCCCATTTCTCTACTCAGTCATATCCCACCAAAGACCCACAAATCAGGATCTGCATTTTAACAAGAACCCCAGGTAATTCCCTATGCACATTAAAGTCTGAAAAGCACTGCTCTGGTAAAAGAGCTCTGACCCAGGTCAGGTGTTCCTCTTCTGAACTCGGTATACTGTACAGAAAGTATCTCTATATTCAAATGCTGCCCTTGCTGATTTTTTGAACTCCTTATAGGAGGGACAACATCCCACTCATCTTTGAATCTCCAGAATTCAGCATCATACACAGATGTAGTAGAGCTCAGTTAATGAAATGGAAATAAACCAAGCTAAACCTCAATTTTCTCATCAAAGAAATGGTAATAAAACTCATCATATAGGACTCCCATGGGGATAAAATGGGAAAAAAAATAGAATATTGTGCACAATGTCTGGTATAACAGGTACTCAATCAATGCTACTTCCTTCTGCACTGCACCATTTCAAATTACATTTAAGAAAGCATTCATGAAATAACATAGAATGAGGAAGAATGCAAAATTAAATTTACCTATGATTTCCATTGCATAAAGATTATGTAAATATTCTGACAAATACTAGAGGAAAATATCAAAGTCAATTTTGTTACAGATAGGATTATGAATTAATTTCTTTCTTTTCTTTGCAATTCCAACATGGTGATAATGTTGTTTGTCAAATAACATACTTTAATAGGAAAAAAATGTGAACAATAGGAAAAACACGTTTGCAAAGAAATACACATTCACAAAACATCACAAGGTCAAAAAATATCAAGAGCTCTATTGATGTAATTTGATGAGATATTATAAGATCCCCCAGTATGCAGATTATCTAATACCCTAAATCTAGCATACAGTGGGGTGTTCAACAAATGTTTACTCGCTGGAGAAAAACACATTCAGGTCTTTTCTTTCTCTTGTTGGAGATTTACCTGTTAAGCTTGTGCATCTGCTGTTAAGTTTAACAGATATTATTTTCTTGGTTTTTTTAAAAAATTATTTTTGCCTGTGCCGAGTCTTTGTTGCCGCACACGGGCTTTCTCCGCTTGCAGCAAGCAGGAGCTACTCTCCAGTTGCAGTGTGCGGGCTTCTCACTGCGGTGGCTCCTCACGCTACAGCACAAGCTCTGGGGGCATATGGCCTTCAGCAGCTATGCCATGCAGGCTGTGACACACGGGCTTAGTTCCCCTCAGCATGAGCGATCTTCCCAGGCTAGGGATCGAACCCATATCCCCTGCACTGGCAGGAGAATTCTTAACCACCTGACCACCAGGTAAGTTCCTGGCTTTTAAAAGAAGTAAAAGGGACAGGAAGTGGAAAAAGAGAAAAAAAGAAATCAAGAAGAAAAAAGGGAAGAGGGACAGAGAGAACAGGATACAAAAGAGAAGGGGGAAAAAATGTAAAGCAATAAGGCACAAGAAAGAAAAACTTAATTATATAAACAATTGACCAAAGTAAAGCAGAGGCGTTCTCATGCACAGAAATTCGATCTCCCTAAGGCAGAGAAAGAGGGCCCATGCTGCCTGACCTCAACTTGGGATAAAAGCTGTATAGGCACTCCTAGAAGTTTCAGCAGTGAGGCTATGCGCATGGCCACACGTATGGACAGGATGACAAAAAGTGGGTGTGTCAAGACAGTGCATCTGACTGACCATGAGTACAAGTCAGGAAACAGCTGGGAATGACCCTGTGCCCCTCGGTTCCTCTTGTGAACTGGAGCTTCAATTCCTCTAGTATACTGGAATGTCTTTGACAATGTTTCCTGTCTGCAGCAAACTGAGCTCTTCTGGAGGCAGCTCTCCGGGTTCCTCCTGAACCTTTCTGAACACGCCCTCCCCAGCCCTTCAGAGTCTGTCATCAGGGCCCAGTTTCTGCTCTGCATTCCCAGTGCCTGTGCCAGGTAACTAATCTAGATTCATTTCCTGTTGACTTTGAACACAATCACATACTTATCACAACCAAATAACTTAAGAACCTCTTAGTTCATTATACTGGGCTAAGGAGAGACAAACATTCCCATTCTCAACGATTCGATCATACTAAATAATAAATCACGTGTTGCTGTGTTAGTCTGAGTGGCCTGCACCAATTCTAAGAGCTCATTCAATTTCAGGAAGCAGCTTACTTCCTCCTCCCAAGGCAAGTTGCACCAAAAATAACAAAGAATAAACTTTCAAGCTGCATGTGATTTTTCAGGCCTCTGGCTCTGAAATTTCTTTGTTAAAAGTTCTTTCCCTGTAATCTTTAAGGAGGGTCTTTATTGCCTTAATTCAGATTTTATTTCACTGAGGATCTCTTAAAACTTTCAGGTTTGAGATTTAACTGCATGAAGGCAATTCTTCCAAATAAGCAACAGACACATCCTGTTTTGTTCTTGGCTCAGTGGGAAGTTAATACTAATGTAAAAACTATACTTCACACACACACATATTTCCAGGAAAACCATTCAACAAAAATTTCAGAACCATCTCAAATGGGGACACGCTAGTTCTGGACTTTCGTGAAGTAAGTCACTTATTTATTCAATGTTCTTGATACTACTTTCTGGGTGATGGGAAACTGAATCAAAAGCAAATTTATCTATACCACTTATGTTAGTTATATAACTACCACTGTTACTTATGTCTAATACAGTATTAATCAAAGGCAGAGAATAAAATCTCACTTAAAAACATTTTGGACTTAAAATGCAAATGATCATTATGATAAATGACTTATTAGAAACATAAAGATTACTTTAAATTTATAAAGCATAAAATCAACTGGTAATATTACAAATCAAACTCATACGTGACAAATTATACTTCAATTTTATTTTAAATGTGTATGTGTTCACACTTAATTTTATTAAAATCTATAAGCCTAAAACTAGTTCCAAATACAGTTTTTTTTAATACTTAGTACATGGGGTCGCAAAGAGTCGGACACAACTGAGCGACTGAACTGAACTGAACCATAAAAGTACTTTAATAAGTACTTAGGAAGGAAGCAAAATCTAACAGAGAATGGAACCTTAAGAAATAACTCCATTGTTTTTCATAAAACATGCAACCTTGAATTTGCATTGCTTGAGCAAAGGCCAGGAGATGTGCTAAGAGCTTAATAAACACAAGACCATATTTTAAACCTTAGGAAGCTGGTTCAGCAGTTAGACAAAGCTATTTCACATAAATCTGTTTTAATGATCCTTTCTTTCCCCACACAAGTAATCTGGACCACAGAGGAGTAATCTGTAGAACTAACTCTAATTCTTCTAATCAGAAGAAGGCTGAGGGAGCTAAGGACATCAAAACAACAGAGGAAGTCCAAACAGCGACATGACAAGCTGCCTGGGGTTCCCTTCTCAAATGAGATTAACTTGTTTAGAAGAGGAGCAAGACACTCTTGTCAGCTGGCAAAGAGGAAAACAAGCAAGCTGTAGAGTCTTGGCTGGGCTCCGGGTGCAGAAAAATAAAACTCATGGCCCACCTCAAGTCTTCTGTGAGTCCCAGTTTTTCAGGCCACCTAAAGCAGAAATCTTCTGCGTGGCTTAGGCAGGGCAGTCAGGAAGCTGGTGCTGACGGGCTCCCTCCACAGCCTGTGACTCAGTGATGACTTAAAGCCAAAGACAAGTCCCCTATATCAAGTCAGAGCTGCTTCAACGAATACGGTAAATCTCCCTACAAAGTAATTTCTAATTCTAAGGTCACTTTCAAGTCCACCATGTATATTTTGGTGATGGAAAGAATCAAAAGATCATGGGAAAGAGACCCACTACATCTCCAGTTTCAAAGAAAAATGCAGAGTGAAACTATAAAATGTCTTAAAAGACAATAATGGAGATTTTATTAGCATAATTCTTCCAAGCAGCAGCTAGGTTTAAAAATATCATTGGCATATCTGCATCTATCAACATTCTATTCCCTTCTATATGTTTCTATATTAAGCAAGATAATTTTCATGGACAAAAATTCCATAACATGTTTTAATTTCCCCTTTAACATATGTGCACAATTACATTATTATTATAAACACTGAGAAACTATTCCCCCTACTACAGTGAACTTGCTTTCTCCTTGCTTACCAATGACAACCTAATTGTTAAATCCAAGGACGACTTCTCATTCATCACCCTCTAATTTTTCTATAGCACCCAATGCTAGGAACTACTTTTCTGCTTCTTAGAACTTTTTTTTTCTTTGGCACCCATGACTCAACACTCTCCCAGTTCTCCTACCTGACAGACTATTAAACTTCCTTTACCAAATCTACTTCCTCCTCCGGCTACAGAAACGGACCCTCGGCCCTCGCTTCTCCCACCACCGTCTCTTTCTTCCTGACCTAACTGACTCCCACGGCTTCCCTGTCTCTGTCCCCAGCCCTGGCCTCTCACAGCTCTGAACGTACTCTTCCAGTTGAAACAAGGCAGTTCCACAAGGATGATCCACTCACACTGCCAACTGTACCAAACTGTCACCATACATCACACCCCAAATAGTTCATCACCAATTCTTCACATATATCAACTATGTCAGTCCTCATAAGTGTCCAGTGAAGGAAGCAATGATCCCCATTTTCCAGATGGGGAAATCCAAACCGGGAGACTAAGTAATCTGTTCACAGTCACAGAGCCAAAAGGTGGTCAAGCAGGGATTTAAATCGGACAGTCTGATCTGAAAGGCCACGCTTTAAACAACTACACCATTATTTCCTCCCAGTTGCCCAGACCTGAAAATTTTCTGTCCCTGCACAGCCATCATGCTCCAGTTAAAAAGGACATGTGTCATTCATTTTTACTGCCCAGCACCTAATCCCTCCCTTTCTTACAGTTATTAAAATTACATTTATTAATTTTCAATGACATGCTTACAACATAATGTTAACTAAAAAAAAAAAGAGCAGGGAAAATTGTATATATTGTACAATCACACTGTATTTTTTTTTTTAAGTCATGAATAGAAAAAATAGAAAAAGGAGTTATCTCCAAATGCTAACCCTGGTTCTCTTTCAGTGGCAGAACTACAGAACTATAGAAAGAAAGTTCTTTATACTTATTTGTAGAAATAAGTAGAGTAAGAATCTAACATTTCTGTAATTAACAGATATTTTATAGGGAAAGTGAAAGTGTTAGTTGCTTAGTCATGTCCAACTCTCTGTGAGCCCATGGACCATAGCCCACCAGGCTCCTTTATCCATGGAATTCTCCAGGCAAGAATACTGGAGTGGGTTGCCATTCATTTCTCTGGGGGATCTTCCCAACCCAGGGATCAAACCCAGGTCTCCTGCATTGCAGGCAGATTCTTTACTGTCTGAGCTACCAGGGGAAAGATGCTATTTATAGGGAAAGTTCAGTTCAGTCACTCAGTCGTATCCGACTCTTTGTGACCCCATGGAGTACAGCACGCCAGGCTTTCCTGTCCATCACCAACTTGATCAAACTCATGTCCATTGAGTTGGTGATACCATCCAACCATTTTATCCTCTGTCATCCCCTTCTCCTCCTGCCTTCAATCTTTCCCAGCACCAGGGTATTAATCCAATGAGTCAGTTCCTCACATCAGTTGGCCAAAATATTGGAGCTTCAGCTTCAGCATCAGTCTTTCCGATGAATATTCAGGACTGATTTCCTTTAGGATTGACTAGTTGTATCTCCCTGTTGTCCAAGGGACTCTCAAGAGTCTTCTCTAACACTACAGTTCAAAAGCATCAATTCTTTGGCACTCAGCTTTATAGTCCAACTCTCACATCCTTACATGACTATTGGAAAAACCATAGCTTTGACTAGATGGACCTATGTTGGCGAAGTAATGTCTCTGCTGTTTAATATGCTGTCTAGGTTGGTCATATCTTTTCTTTCAAGGAGCAAGCATCTTTTAATTTCATGGCTGCAGTCACCATCTGCAGTATTTTGGAGCCTAAGAAAATAAAGTCTGTCACTGTTTCCATTGTTTCCTTACTGATTTGCCATGAAGTGATAGGACTGGATGCCATGATCTTAGTTTTCTGAATGTTGAGTTTTAAGCCAGCTTTTTCATTCTCCTCTTCCACTTTCATCAACAGGCTCTTTAGTTCCTCTTTGCTTTCTGCCATAAGGGAGGTGGTGTCTGTATATCTGAGGTTATTGATATTTCTCCCTGCAATCTTGATTCTAGCTTGTGATTCATTCAGCCCATCATTTTGCATGACATACTGTACATATAAGTTAAATGAGAAGGGTGACAACATACAGCCTTAACGTACCTCCTTTACCAGTTTTGAACCAGTCGTTCCATGTCCCGTTCTAACCATTGCTTCTTGACCTGCATACAGACTTCTTGGGAGGCAAGTAAGGTAGTCTGGTTTTATAGGGAAAGGAAGCTATTAATTTTTNCATTCTCCTCTTCCACTTTCATCAACAGGCTCTTTAGTTCCTCTTTGCTTTCTGCCATAAGGGAGGTGGTGTCTGTATATCTGAGGTTATTGATATTTCTCCCTGCAATCTTGATTCTAGCTTGTGATTCATTCAGCCCATCATTTTGCATGACATACTGTACATATAAGTTAAATGAGAAGGGTGACAACATACAGCCTTAACGTACCTCCTTTACCAGTTTTGAACCAGTCGTTCCATGTCCCGTTCTAACCATTGCTTCTTGACCTGCATACAGACTTCTTGGGAGGCAAGTAAGGTAGTCTGGTTTTATAGGGAAAGGAAGCTATTAATTTTTTAAAATAACTCTTTCTACCAGCTCCCTGACAGAAGCCAGTAAAACTTGGCTTACATATAGCAGGCCTGCCTCTTTCTGACCATGAAAACTAGTGAAGGCACACAAAAGATCAGAGTGACAGCCACCAAATCCTCACATAATTAAGCTCTGGGCATGAATCAGTCATTCATTCATTCTATGAACTAAAAATAATGCATAAAAGCTCTTATCACTGATCTACTTTTATCTCTACAGGGGCTTATAGCAATAGTTGTTGTTGGGAGTATCATTTCATTATTAACCTTATTAGTGAGGAAAGTTCAAAGTAAAACCCTAAATGAGTAGTCTTCAAAATGATGTGTTTCAGGTACTTCTATTCTCCAGGGTCACAAATGGAGAATCCCAAAGACGGGGGAGCCTGGTGGGCTGCCGTCTATGGGATCGCACAGAGTCGGACATGACTGAATTGACTTAGCAGCAGTAGCTGCAGCAGGGCATACTGAAACTCCAAATCTCAGAACTCTCACTCTTTGGAAAAAACCAGTAGGCTGGGCACTGAAGTGACTGACGCCAGAGTCTGATCTTGACCATGACCGAGAGAATAACTAGGTAAACAGTCCAGTCTGGAGTGGAAGAAGCTAGCGAGCACACTGATGAAATCAATGCTAACCCCTTTATGTCTGGAGAATTCCCAATGTGAAGCTAAACACAAATGGACCCTTTCCAAGCTGTCTCTGCAGCTAGTTCATGACACCTGACCTAGATCCTAACAATCAGATGCATCATGCCCTGTGCCTGGGAAGTAGGCATAGAAAGCTCTCCGTGGTAGCAAGAACAGTTGCAGGAAGATCTGAGTTCCTGGGCAGCAGCGTGCAGGGCCAGAGATATTCCACGGCACAATACAGTTTCCCTGTGGTTCCTCACTGCACAGCCTCCACACCTGGTTTTCAGCTATAATAGCCATTCTATAAGCTACCCAACATTTTTAAAATTACCTTTCTGGCTGAAATCAGTAAGTCCAGCTGCTTCGAAGACTGGCAATTTGGCCAAGTGACATACCTCACTCATCTCAGACATGCTCTTCCTTTGCTTTCCTGCCTCACATGACTTTGCCCTCTGTCCCTTCCATCCAGAAGTATTCTCTTTTGCTTTTTCCATTAGTCAAACCTCTTCCATCTTTCAAGACCCAGCATAAGTGCTATTTCTCCCCTAAATATAACAGCTAACACTTAATGAGCACTTCCTAAGAGCCAGGAATTCTCATTTCATCATCACAAAAACAGCAGGAGGTAGAGAGTAGCATTAGACTTAGTTTACAGTGGTGGAAACTGTAGCAAAAATTAAATAAATTGCCCAAGGTCGCACAGCTAGTAAGCAGTGATGAAGCTGGAATTCAAATCCAAGACAGCTGACTCCAGATTTCTGCTCTTAACCAGGAACACCAAATTATAGCCCATGAGTCAAATCCACTCTACCAGCCAAATCTGACTCTCAGTCTGGCTTTATACACCCTTGCTCTAAGACAGTTTTCACACTTTTAAGTGATTGGGGTGGGGGAGGGGGGAATCAAAAGCATAATAATACTTCATGGTCCATGAAAATTTTATGAAATTCAAATTTCAACATCCAAAAGTAAAAGTTTTATTGAAGCAACATACAGTCTTGTGGCTGTTTTCATGCTATTAACAGCAGAGTTGAGTAGCTACAACCCAGACAATACAGCCAGAAAGCTCACAAAGTCTCAAATATTTTCTGTCTGGCCTTTAAGATGCTGCTTTTAACCACTACATTCTATTACCTCTCTTAAAAAGACTTCCCTGATCCCTGACTTCTCCCAAACTGGAATAAATCTTTCCTTTCCCTGTATTTACATGGTTATTTGTTCTCCCTTATAACAGGTTGTCTATTTTGCTTTGAATTACACTTGACTTTCTTTTCCTTGAGCAGACTGCAAATTTCCTGAAGGCAGGAAGTCATCTTTTTCACTTCAGATTCCTCTTATTGCCTCACTTATTGTTGCCAGTCAATAAATACTTGCTGATTTGAAAAAAATATTGCAGTGTAAACTTTTAAACAGATTTTCCTAACATGAACATGAATCACAGAAATAAATCACAGACCGGACTCCATGCTGGCAGAGTGGATAATAATGGACATGCTTGATCACTAGTGGTAGGTATATAAATTGGTATAGCCTTTCTGAAGGGGCAGTTCTACCTCGTTTATCTAATTCCCTGAAAGTATGCATTTTTTAGGACTTAGAATTCCATTGCTGAAACTGTGGAAAGAAAGAAGCCGACTAGTGTGCAAAAATGTATGCAATAACATTAGTCACAGGAGCTAACATATTTCCTGAATACATATCACGTGCTAGGCACTGAGCCAACTCCTTTATTTTTTCCCCTAGTCACAATTATTATTTTTTTAATTTTAGATTTTTTAATTGAGATAACACTGGTTTATAACATTACATAAGTTTCTTATATACAACATTGTTATTTCTACATCTAAATGCACTACAGTGTTCTCGCCACAAGAAATTTAGTTTCCATCCATCACAGTATAGTTGACCCTCTTTACTCATCCTACCAGCCCCACCCCCACTACATCTCTGATAACCACTACTCTATTCCCTGCATCTGCATGTTTTTGTTTGGTTAATTATTTTGTTTGTTTATATTCCACATAGGCATGAAATCATATGTATCCATCTTTCTCTGACTTGTTTCACTTACCGAACTAAGTTCTTTAAATATGAAGCCTCACAACCCTTAGAATTAACATTTTTAAGAGCTCTATTTCATAGATGCTGCTGCTGCTGCTAAGTCGCTTCAGTCGTGTCCAACTCTGTGCGACCCCACAGACGGCAACCCACCAGGCTCCGCCATCCCTGGGACTCTCCAGGCAAGAACACTGGAGTGGGTTGCCATTTCCTTCTCCAATGCATGAAAGTGAAAATGNCTGGTAGGCTACAGTCCAAGGGATCGAAAAGAATCGGACATGACTGAAGTGTCTTGGTACACATGCACAAATAAGCCAACTACTAAGCTACATAAGGATATAAAGGAACTATTCTAGTGGTCGAGTGGCTAAGACTCTGTGCTCCTAATGCAATGGGCCTGCGTTTGATCCCTAGCCAGGGAATTACATTCCATATGTCGCAACTAAAGATCCAGCACAGCCAAATAAAGAAATAAACAGTTTTTTAAAAATTAAGGATATAAAGATGGAGAATAACTTGGTCCCTGCTCTTAGAACAGTCAGTCTCCAAGGAATGTCAAGACAATTACAGTATAGTGTGGTAAGTATTACACAGATGTAAACAGAGGCTTCTGTGGGAACACTAAGGAGCTAACAACCCAATCTTAAGAACTGGGGAAAGATTTCCAGAAAAGGTGACAGAGCTGAGTCCCAAAGAACCATCAAGAGTCAAACAGTTTGAAAACGGGGTAAAGACTGTTACAGGCAGAACAGAACAGGTGAGAAAGCCCAGAGGAGGAAACAACCATGGTCAGTTTGGAAGAACTGCAGAAGATTAATGTGAATGGGCTTCTTGGTACTGAGGGTGGTATAAGTCAGTCTGTTCATAAGTGCAAATCACGGAAACTATCTTGAGTTCCTTTAAACAGATAAGGTAAGTATTGGAAAAGCAATGCGTAACCTCAAAGATCTAACACAAAGGCCAAAAAATCTAGACTCTGAAACTAAGCCATTAACAATCCAGGCTGAGCAGTCAGAACTGCAGGTGAAACTACTCGTGGTAGCAGCAGGTGGAGACACCACGGTCAGTACAACATGAGGCCATCGCTGTTGCCACTGATCCAGTCCTTGATCCTCCATGTCACTCACCGCAGATTCAGAGTCACACTGGGTCACATTTCTATGCCCGAACTGCCAGGAAACAGGGAAAATGAGTATCTAAACTTCTCAATATGTGAGATACGAGATAGGTCCTGTCCTCATTCCAGACACAAGAAAAGAATTCGGATACTGGACAGTCAGGGAAAAAAAAAAAAGCCCACTGTATGTGGCATGGTGAAAGACTAGGCTAGAGACAGAGTGAAGACCAGATCATGAAGAGCCGTATATACATAATTTGGGGTAAAGAATTAGGATTTATCTGTACTTGGAGGAGTGGGAGGGAGCAATATACACAACCTGCATTTTAAAGCTAGGGACAGTATGGAGAATGGGAGGAGGCAGAGTGGGTAACAGGACAACATGAGCAAAGCAACTCTGTTTAGAGAGAGATGAACAAAGTGTGTATAACATAAGGAAGAAGTCACTAGTTGGCTGCAGGAAGAAGTCTCTCTCTGTGGTTGGCAAACCAGTTTCCCAAGAGGAAGAAGATATCCTCTGTGCTCTGCCTTCAGCACTCAGTCTCGGTCTGACACCATTTCCCATGCCCCCAACATACAAAAATGACCCCACGAAGGGAAAGCAACAGCTGCTGCTTCTCTTTTTTCTTTCCTTTTCATTTTTTTTTTCTTTAACACTATTTATTGAGGACTTAGCATATACTTGGCATTTTATATGCAGTTTCTCATTTAAAACTTTGTGTTGGTCCCATAAAGGTTAAATATCATCCTCATTTTACAGATCAGGAAACACGTTCAGGAAAACTGGGTACCAAGTTTACATGACTAGTAAATATCAAGACCGGAGTTTAAATCAAAGCTCACATTCTACCCCTTTTTTTCTATGCCCAACTGCTTGTAGAACTCAGTAGACGAAGCACTCTATATGATGGAAGACTTCTCTACAGGCCTAGTCTCAAAGGCCAGTTTATCAACTCTAAACACCCACAGCCCTAAAAAGCACTAAGTGGGAGATATGCCACCAGGAGAAATGACATACGCATGGAAGCAAAAAGCTCTGCTCTGAGGAACAAGAAGTGATTCTATGTGGATCATGTGGTGAATTAAGACTTCCTGAGAGGGAGTGGCCTGATTTATGGCTAGAAAAGCAAACACAGACAGAAATCACAAAGAGCTTTATAATTTCAATAAATAAACAGCCTTAGGAAACCCCCCATTTTAGAGCAAAGAACAGCCAGGTCATCTGCAGGCCAGATCAGTACTTTGCAGAAAAGACAGCATTTGGGGCAGACCTCAAAGCACAGTGAAGCAGCACAAGGAATAGTATTGCAAAGGGCAGGACAGGAGCTTGCATGAGCGAAGGCAGAGCAGGAGCGCACCCCAACCGTGTTTGGGAAGTAGCCACAGGATGAAGAGGACAAACACAAGGAAGAGAGAAAGACAAAGTGTGCAATCATGTGACTCTTCAACCTGCAGTTCTGATAAGATATTTATGTCGTCTGAAGACAATCAAAGAAGGAACTGTAACCTAAGAGGAAAGGCAGACTTGTGAATCAACTGCATGCCGGCGAGGACTGAAGCCGCAACGGTCAATGAGATCACTGAGAGGAAACACAGTGAGAAAAAGAGATGGAATCAAAGCAGAACCTCAAAGGATTTGCACATTTACAAAGTGAGAGAAGAACAGGAATCATGATGCCTGGAAGAACAATCAAAGTGACAGGAGAACCACAAAGACATAAAAACTGAGCGAGCAAACAAGAAGAAGGTCTGACCAACTCAGCAGTCTCCCCTGCTATCCATGAGGGATAAGTTCCAAGCCCTCCAGTGGACATCTGAAACCACATGTGTTTTTTTCGTATACATACAAGTCTATGATACAGTTTAATTTACAAATTAGGCATAAGAGAAGATTAACAATAATAATGATAATAAAAAGAAAAACCATAAACAACTTACTGTAATAAATGTTACATGAATGGGGTCTCTCTCTTAAAATATCTTACTGTACAAATGTTAATGCCTTTTCCATCTTTAAGCACTTATCGTGTACTTGGCCATGACTTTTGCAGTTTTGAGATGCAATAGGAAAACTAGCAGAATTTCTTTTTCCGTCTTCACATTTTCACAGATAAAAGATTCATTCTTACCAAACATATCAGCAACATCAGCATGTTTTCCTTCCTTATTAAGTAGAGCAGTTTCACCTTTTCACTTAAAGGAAGCACTTTAAAGCTTCTCTTTGGCCTATCTGACTTGCCAGCATCACCACTCTTGTGCTTTGGGCCCATTTTTAAGTAAATAAGAGTTACTTGGTAATTCTCTGGTCGTTCAGTGGTTAGGACTTGGAGTTTTCACTGCTGTGGCCCTAGTTCAATTCCTAGTCAGGGAACTAAAATCCTGCAAGTTATGTGACATGGCAAAAAAAAAAACCAACAACACAGGAGGGGTTACTTGAACACATTCTCGTGTTCACTGTAATACCATGACAGTCAATTTGATAACCCAGATGGATATTAACTGACTAACAGGTGGGACACACAAAACAAAGAGATGATTCATGTCCTGGGTAGGATGGAGCAAAAAGGTGTAATTTCATTGCACTACTCAGAAGAACATACAATGATTTATGAATTCTTTATTTCTGGAATTTTTTATTTAATATTTTCAGACCACAGTTGACAACAGGTAACTGAAACCACGGAAAGAGAAACTACAGATAAGGAGGGGTTACTGCAGTGCCAAACGCTACAGAGAAATTAAGAAAGAGTCACTAAGAAAAGACAGTTGCTGGTTTTGCAACTGACTGGTCACTAGTTAGATAGCTTCAAGACAGCCAAGAAAAGTCTGTGTATAAAGTCAAACTGCAATGGGATCAGAAACCAAGCAAATTCTCCATAAATTAGCTTTCCCAGGAAATAAACAGTGGCTTTTTGATGTAAGTGCAAGTGCTCAGTGTCTTACTTAATTTTTAATAACTTGCTTGCTTGGCTTATTACTTCTCTACATTCTAATCTGTCAATACTACTCTTTAGTTTAAGAACACTCAAAGGTAAAAGTGTATGAAATGATGACATTTACACCTTTTAAAAAAAGGCACAAAATCAGATCATACAGGAAAAGTCCACAACTCACATCATACTCAAAGGTGAAAAACTGAAAGCTTTTCCTCTAAGGTCAAGCACAAGATAAGGATGCCCACTCTCACCACGTCTATTCAACACAGTTCTGAAAGTCCCAGGCACAGAGATTAGGCAAGAAATGCAAATAAAAAGCATCCACATTGAAAAGAAAGAAGCAATGACAATCTGAAAAGAAAATTAAGAAAACAANCTTGAGAGTCCCTTGGACTGCAAGGAGATCCAACCAGTCCATCCTGAAGGCAATCAGTCCTGAATATTCACTGGAAGGATGTATGTTGAAGCTGAAACTCCAATACTTTGGCCACCTGATGCGAAGAACTGTCTCATTAGAAAAGACCCTGATGCGGGAAATTTGAAGACAGGAGGAGAAGGGGATGACAGAGGAGATGGTTAGATGGCATCACCGACTCGATGGACATTAGTGAGTAAACTCTGGGAGTTGGTGATGGACAGGGAGGCCTGGCCTGCTGCAGTCTGTGGGTTTGCAAAGAGTCGAACATGTCTGATCAACTGAACTAAAGTGAGCTGAACCCAAAGGAGGAGGCAGTGTGAGGATGAGGCAGCGGGAAGGTGGAGCAGAGTGGCCACAAGCCAAGGGCTGCCGACAGCCGCTAGAAGCTTGGAAGAGGAAAGGAATAGGTTCTCTCAAAGCATGACAGCTGTTGATTTTGGCTCAGTGAAGCTCATTTTGGACTCCTGGCCTCTAGAACTGTGAGAGAACCGATGTCTAGTATTTTAAGCTATCAAATTTCTGACGATTTGTTGTAACAGCCACAACAAATGAGTAATCTATTTAGTGAGTGTTCTTTGTGCCACACTCACTCATCTAACAGTGTTAAATTATGATCTGTTTAACAAACATTTGAATGTTTGTTATAAGGAAATTAAATCAGGTACCTATAAAGAATTTCACTGTAGTTGAGACGCATTCCAATTTGTGAAGTTACTGACCCAGAAAAAAAAATCTAAATAAGCTAATATTGCATAGATTTCTAATGGAGATGAAATTAATATGAAGATAATACTGCCAGAGAGATCCACCATTTGATTATCTGTTCTAAGTTGTTTGTACAACAAAAGGATGTTTTTGTGTATTTCATGTCACTATTTTAGTTACGTTATAGGTCAGAATGACCCACATGGGTGATGTTTATCATAGTATGTTTTAGGATTTTTTGCATTGAACTCAGAATTTATATGAACTAGTATCTCATTAGGTGCATTGATAAACATCTGAAAGAATTATGGAATCATTCTGTACTGAAAGATTTTATTCCTCTTAAGGAAAGTCATTAAATGTACTGTGATTGGCTATAGATTGTGGCTGTTGATAACTATAACGTGTTACTACAGCACATTATGTATGCGTCTCAGATATAATAGCATACTTTAAAATCGGGACCCAAAGCTTGATTGGTAGATGTAGTATGAGGTTTGGAAACATTAGATTCTGAACATATCATTTTGTAGCATAAACATAAATGATTCTTCATTTTCTGCTCTTGAATACTATTTTACAGTTATTTTTCATTTTATATAAAACTTTTAATACTGAAATGAACTCTCACTTTTAATTAACATGAGGAATTCACTCGATGAGTACACAGTATCAGTTTACAGTGGTCACTGTTGAGAGTGGGAGTCTCCAAATGGTTAAACAGCAGGAGAGTTTTCTGCTTTTAGTTAAAAACTGCTGTTTTCTATATGCCGTATTTACTACATGTTTAATTCTTAATGTTGTGTGCTGTGGGATTGGGCATGCAAAAGTCAGCAGAAAGAGTTCTGGTTTTTACATCTAGAGCTATTACTTGCTGTACAATAATAAAGGCACTATTTTATTGGGTTACTTGTAATTAACTTCAGCACTAGGCATTCATATAAATCATTTGTAATCTGTTTTCTTTAGATTTTTATTCTTTTAAACTGGTTTAATGTACTTGCTTTCTGTTATCTTTTTACATATGTGTGGAGGTTGTAATTGCTTTTTGGAATTAGGCTGTCAGAAACCAACATATATGTGAATTCAAGGAATGATTGAGGCAAGCTAATGAATTTTATGTAACATTTTAGAGATTTGTTACTGAAGTATTCTCTAATAGTCTTTGTTTTGTTGAAGAATTCAGTAAATAACAGTTCTCAAGTTAAAAAGTGTCTTTATATTCAGAAAATTAAAATGACAGCGACTATTAATTAGAAAGCATATTTATTCTGTTTTTCAAATCCTGAGACAGCAAAGACATGAAATTTCTTTGAACTCTTGACTGTCAATTAATTTACATTCTTTTAACTTAAAAAATTTGGATCTTCATATACTTTCTATAGTGTTATCTGCTAAATGCCATTTCATAGATTCGGTAGTAATTCATATAATCTTGTATTTACAACTTTTTATGATTATTAGTTTGAAATGGAATGAAAATGAAAAAGAGGCAGCCTTTTTGAATAAAAAAATGAGGCATCTAAAAAGAAACNTATCTGCTAAATGCCATTTCATAGATTCGGTAGTAATTCATATAATCTTGTATTTACAACTTTTTATGATTATTAGTTTGAAATGGAATGAAAATGAAAAAGAGGCAGCCTTTTTGAATAAAAAAATGAGGCATCTAAAAAGAAACATATACATATATATGGCTGAGTTTAAGTAACAGTATGTTATTCAGAATTAATATTAGAAAACAAAACCTTGTCTCGAAAAATACCTTCATTTTATATAAGTTTACAGTGATCTGTAGAAAGAATTTAGAGGTGTAAAGTAAATTTTATTCTCTCCCAGGTCACAAAAAACTTGATGATTCCTGTAAAAAGGAATATTAGGTGTACTGGGGTGGGAGATAGGGAGGCATGAAGAAAGCTGTTTGTATCCATGTCCTGAAAGTCATGCTTTTAAAAATAATTCAGTTGCTAAATAGTTTTTGTTGTAGCTGAGTCCATGAGATAGTTTAAAAAACTTTGAAAAAATAAGTAGCTGTTTTATATAGGTTTAATGGAAGTCTTTCATGTTTCCTCTCCAGCAGTCCCTAATGAACGAACACTCCTTGTAATTTCAGTGCAGGCTTTGAGATTCCCTAAAGACTTGACTTCAGACCTCAAAGGGCAGCATTGCCACATGTCTGGAGAACTGGAGTTGCCAAACAGACTGACTGTGTACTAATAGGACACATTTATATAGCTTCTGCATGTGAAACCCAGATATAAGCTTAATGATGATCATCTGTTGAGACCTTGTTGCTGGAAAGGGTTAGAGCAACTTTGGCACCTTTATTGAAATCAAGCTTTCTTTACTGATTAGTGAACTGTCTTGATAATATTGATGCCAGGTTGCAAGTTATTTAAAGATCATAGTGGACTGAAGTATATATTTTTTTTTCTGAAAAGCTTAAAAACATATTTTTACAGAAACTTGTAAATAAGTTAATTTTAAAGTATGCTTAAACATCACAGCAGGGGATTATCGATTTTTTGATTATTTACAAATAATTTAAACTATACAGTAATCATAATTCACTGCATGGTTATCTCCGCTTTTTGGACTTTTAAACCCTTGCATTCTCTATTTTGTCAATCCTATGAAAAGTTATTTTCTCACTATTCAATTCCTTGCACATAGTAAATATTCAAAAGTATTTGTTAAATAAATTATAGAGCTGAACCATTTGCTAATCCAACTTTAATAGAATTTCTCTTTCTTTTCTCTTTTTGCCTTGTTGTTATCTGTATATATATCTTACTGATAAGCTAAACCATAATACTTGTATAAACTTGATGTACAGTTTTATGTATGTTCACAAAAATAATCGAAACCAAAGCTTTCCAAACGGCAATATTTCATTTTGATATTTCACGTAATGATTTGTTTTACCCTTTAAAGAGACAGTGGAATAAAACCTGCTCTTTGCAGCTGTGCTATATTCTCTCCTGTTATGTGGTTCCTGAAGTTTGTGTTGGATATGCTGTTGAGAGAGTGCTGACACCAAGTGCAGACACTGTTGAAGGGTTCTTGATAGTTTACTTTGAGCACTTAGGATTACTGTATCTTGACTGTGCACTAGTTTTCTCTGGTTTTGACCTTTAGTCCCTATGTATAATGTGGTTCTCAACTCTGGGTTAATACTTTCCCTTCCTCGTCTGAACTCTCCACTGTGGCCTACTCCCTTGACAGTGTTTCTGACATCTACTTAGGTAATTGGATCTATACTCAATGAGTTTGATTCGCCTTACAAAGGCATAGGTATATTTCATTGAAGAACACAATCCTTTAGGTTGCAAAACTGACGTGCTTCCTACTGCACTATGAAGGCATGGAGCACAAGCCTTTCTTCAGGAAAATGAAATAATTTGATAGGAGTTTAGGTTTTGTTAATAAGTTATTCCTCCTTTTTTTAAAGTTAAATTATATTTCGATCCTTAGGTCAATAGTTTAAAAAATATTTTATTGCCAATAGCAATGAAGTTAATTTTATTTGATAGAATAAAAAATCCCAACTTAAAAAAAATAAAAATTCTTAATAGTTTCTGATGCATTTACATTTTCATAGTTTTGATTTCAGTATCTCTAAAACCTGAATGCTTGTTCTACTTTTTCGAGATATATTGCTATAGTTTTGCATGAATACCTATTGTCCACTTAGAAAAATGAGAAAAGGCTAGGCTTCTTTCATCATCAGCCTAGAAGTATCCTCTTCTCCATCTTATGCTTTTGTGTCTATATCCTATAACTCATAGTGGCCTTCTTTTTTGGAAGATACACTGATTGAACATTTATTCTTCATTTAGAACATGTGATTTTTGAATATAAAGTTTATTTTTTATCAAGGAAATATATTATTTCACAAATCTAAGAATAGGATAATACTTAAACTGAAAACAGCAGTCTCCTGCCTCAATTATTCTTCCTGTTGATTCTTACTTTCTGGAAAGAGCCACATTCAGATCTCTTGGCTGTTGTCTCTTAGTTACTTTCGTATTTCTGAATGATAGCTATTTCTAGATTTTTCTGTTTTTAAACATTATCTTAACGTCTTTTTTGGAAGATGACTATTGAGTACTTACATTGCTCTCACTTTCCAGTTCACAGACTCTCTTGTTTCCAGTGCAGTTATATGATAGTGTTTAGTTAAAGCCATCCCTAGCATTACCATTTTTATGACAATGGAAATATCCATGCAGACCTACAAAAAATATATTTACCCAGCCACTTTGCCTCTCCTTCCTCCCTTTCACTTGTTTTTCTTTCTTTCTTTCTGCTGGAATTAATGATTTCCTACTTTTTTTGTTTCTTTAAATTTCTTTGTAGCCACCACAAATTTATTTCTGAATTTTCTGCTGGAATCATAGAACTTCTACCAGTGTAATGAACTTACTTGGTATCTCTTGGTTCAGTTCTTTTCCTTGGATATATATTGCTTGGAGTTCTCGATTGTCCTCACCTGGATTGGTTACTCCTTAGTTCTGTAGAAAGCTGTCACCTGGAGGTTTCTTTTATCATCAGCTTAGAAGTATCCTCTTCTCCATCTTATGCTTTCGTGTCTATATCCTACAACTCATAGTGGCCTTCATTTTTGGAAGATACGCTGTTTGAACATTTATTGATCACTTATTCTATATGTGTTGGTCATTGTCCTAGCATCAGAATGTAGGATAGAATAAAGAGAAAGACAAAAATAAAATCTTAAGTGGCAGTAGTATGCCATGGAAAAATTAAAGCAAAACTGGGCTGGAGGATGACAGTGAGCGTCTCTGTATTAATGTTGATGAGGCATGTCCTTTGTAATTTCTTAAAAAAGAATACATGTAGAATATTTTAGAGCTTGCTGAGATGAAAATGTCTTTTTAAAAACCATTATTGATGGCTTTTTCGGATATTAGTATTAGAGGCTGAAAGTTGTAATCTTTCTTACGATTTTTTCTCTGTGAGCTTTTATTATTCTGAAAATGGTACTGGTTGTACCTTGATGTGGGTGAATCTTTTAGAATCCACTGTCTTTGGTATTTTGTATAAACTTTTTCAGTCTGCAAAAGTATATACTTGCGTTCGGAGACAGTTTCTTAGATTATTTCTATGGGAATGTTTTTACTGTATTCTCATTTCTGTTTCTAGAACTACTCTTAGGTAGATGTTGAACTGAATTATCTAATTTTCACATTGTTCTCATCCTTTTTTCTTCATTTTATCTTAGTCTCCTGAGAGCCTTCTATCACATCTTCCAATAATTCTTTTAAAATTTTTATTTGAAATTATACTTTTAATTTCTAAGAGCATTTTCTTCTTTTCTGAGATTTGGAGGGGAGTTGGAAAGTGAGAGCTGGTTAATTTTGTTCCAGCTTGATCAGACCATGAGGTGTCCAGATACTTGGTCAAACATTATTTGGAGACTTTCTGAATGAGATTAACATGTAGAGTCAGTACACTATGTGAAGCAGGTTGTGCTTCTTGATGTGGCTCAGCCTCATGCAGTCAGTTGAAGGCCTGGCTGTAACACAAAGGCTGACCATATCCCGAGTAGAGAGAATTCTACTTGCTTGACTGCATTGGAACTGAGATAACATTTTTTCCTGCCTTTGTCCTCAAACTGACAAAAAGTGACACGTTGTCACTTTTTGGATTTGGAGCCTGTTGCCCTTTAGACTGGAACCACATCATTGGTTTTCTGGATTTTTAGGCTTTTTAACTTGTATTAGAACTACAGTATCAGCTCTCCTGGGTTTCCTGCTTACTCATTTTCCCTGCAGATCATGGGACTTGTCAGCCTCCATTGTAGTGTGAGCCACTTTCTTAAATAAAACATGAATCTCCATCCCGTTGGTTCTGTTTCTCTGGAGAACTCTTTCATTTTAAAATGATGTATTTATGTGTTTGGGCTGCACTGGGTCTTTGTTGCTGTGTGGGCTTTTCTCTGGTTGCGGCTCGCAGGGGCCACGGTCCAGGTGCAGCGTGAGGACTTCTCCCTGCTGGTTCTCTTCTGGAGCACAGGCTCTAGGGCGTGCGGGCTCCAGTAGTTGTGGCGCATGGGCTCAGCAGTTGCGGTTCTGGGCTCTAGAGCAAGGGCTCAATGGTTGTGACACACGGGTTTAGTTGCTTTGCAGTGTGTGGGATCATCCCGGACCAGGGATCAAACTCGCGTCCCCCACATTGGCAGGCAGATTCCTTACCACTGAGTCACTAGGCAAGCCAGAACTCTATTTTTTTTCAAACAACAAATTTTCTCTGTTGTGCAAAGACAGGGTTATCTGGCTCCCGAATGATCATGGGCTTCAGTAAGAGTCCATTTTACAGCTTCAGCTCCAGTACTTCTTAGAGATTAAAAGAGCTCCCAGGGCCTGTGATCTGGGCACTGATGGCTTGGAGAGCTCTCATACAAAGGCAGAGAGGTACCAGTGAATAAAAAATGTACCCCTGCCCTGATTTTGCAACCAAGTTTTCATCTTTCTGATGGTAGTAATTGTACTTTTCTTCACTCTGCCTCTTCCGCCCCATTAATGTCTATTAATTAATATTGTCTATTAATAATTAGTAGTTTTTTTTCCCTGCTTGTCTCTTTGGTGTCTGTCATTCATATAAGAGTCGTTCCTCTAATCACTGTTGACTACTTGTGCTCATATTTAAGTGTGTTGCACAAATGTCTGTGTGCATATGTATGAGTTGTCTGCTAGTGATGAATGAACCTTAAATTTAATCATGGGTTCTCATTTTTCTCAGGGAACACTTCTCTAATATTGCTTGATATCTCATGGATTGGTAAGCATACTTTGAAGTTATTTTGTTTTTTACATAAGGTTTTTTAAAGTGTTCAGAAGTTTACTCCTCTGGAAAGCAAACTTCCAGTTGTTTACCATGGTGGGGATGGCCAGCAATATGAGGAGAGAAATTCAGATGGTGTTTTTTTAATACCAGATTTTATTCATTTAAACTCTTTTCATTCCTGCCCCTCAACTATCCTTATATATAATCAGTGTGTCAGTTCTTGTCCTTTCTAGGGGTTCTAAAACAAGCATTTGTCTGCTGCTTCAATTTATTTCCCTCCAGACTATAGGAAAATTTTTATTTTACAGTTTCTTTTTTTCTTTTTTAAATTAATTTATTTTTTATTGAAGGATAATTGCTTCACAGAGTTTTGCTGTTTTCTGTCAAACCTCAACATGAACCAGCCATTAGTTCAGTTCAGTCGCTCAGTCATGTCTCACTCTTTGCGACCCCATGAATCGCAGCACACCAGACTCCCTGTTCATCACCATCTCTCGGAGTTCACTCAGTCTCACGTCCATCGATTCCGTGATGCCATCCAGCCATCTCATCCGCAGTCGTCCGCTTCTCCTTCTGCCCCCAATCACTTCCCAGTATCAGAGTCTTTTCCAATGAGTCAGCTCTTCACATGAGGTGGCCAAAGTACTGGAGTTTCAGNGAGCCCACTCCAGTGTTCTTGCCTGGAGAATCCCAGGGATGGAGGAGCGTGGTGGGCTGCCGTCTACGGGGTTGCACAAAGTCGGACACGACTGAAGTGACTTAGCAGCAGCAGCAGCAGCTTCCATTGCAGGGGGTATGGGTTTGATTCCTGGTTGGGGAACTAAGGTTCTGCAAGTCATTCAGCATGACCAAAAAACAAGAAGAAGAAAGAAAAGAGAAACAGTATGGTACTGGCATAATGACAGACACACAGCCTAATAAAACAGAATAGAAAGCCCAGAAATAAACCCTCATTTATACTTAAAGGCCAGTCTCTTCAACAAAAGGGTTGGAAAATCTGAATGTCCACATGCAACAGAATGAAGATGGACCCTTATCTTATACCATATTCATAAACTAAGTTCAAAATGGAGTAAAGATCTAAATGTAAGACCCAAAAGTATAAAACTCCTAGAAGAAACTATAGAGGAAAAACTTCATGATACTGGAATAAGCAGTGATTTCTTAGACATGATGCTAAAAAAGCACAGGCAACAAAAGCAAAATTAGACAAAATAACATCAAACTTAAAAGCTCCTGCACATACAAAAAAGAAAAAAGGAAAAAAAAAAAAAAAAAAACCCCATCAACATGGNTGATACTGGAATAAGCAGTGATTTCTTAGACATGATGCTAAAAAAGCACAGGCAACAAAAGCAAAATTAGACAAAATAACATCAAACTTAAAAGCTCCTGCACATACAAAAAAGAAAAAAGGAAAAAAAAAAAAAAAAAACCCCATCAACATGGGTGAAACAGTTCTTGCCATCCTAGAACTTACACTCCAGGGGAGTAATAAGATATCAAACTATACAGCAATAACACAACCACCTATACGGTGAAAAGTGTGGTAAAAAAGAAAAGCACAGATAATGTCGCAAGTGTACATTACAGGAAAGCTGGTTAGGTCTAGAATGGGTGGGGTGCTACCTGGAGAAACCTCCCTGAGGAAGTGACAATCAAGCCGAGACCTCCACAAGGTGGGGGAGGAAACCTCACAGCAGAGGAAGCAGCGTGTCTGAGGCTCTGCGGCAAGAAGGGGCTTAGCAATCAGAGGAAGGCCCAGGTGGCTGCCCTGAAGTGAGCAAGAGGGACGGGAGAGAAGGCCAGGCAGGTTGCAGAAGCCAAACTGAACATGGCCCTCTGTGTCATGATAAAGATGCTGGACTTATCTAAAAACAACAGCAAACCATTGAAGGGTATGCATTCAATATCCAACGTCACCTCAATTAAAATAAATCCATCAATCGAAATGGTCTCTAGGCCCATTCAAACTATAAAAGGTCTAAAAATCTATGATTCCATACTCTATCTCATCTATAAGAACAAACTGGCTCCAAAATTCTAGTTTGTATCACACAGATTAAATCAATAGTCTCACATTTAATAATAATTGCTGCTAGTGGTTTCAAGGTGTCCAAACCAAAGATAATTTCCAAGAAAGAAATATGTAGAGTGGTTCTTATTTTTATATAAAATTTTTACATCAAGATTCATCCATATGAAGAATAAGATACCACCTCAATTCTGATTCAAGGTGCTAAAAGTATTTACAAAACTAAACTCACATGTTCTCTAAACTAGAAACTTCATACAAACCCAGGTCAGGACTAAAGTTGCTGTGGAACAGAAACAGTTCTCAAAAGACAGGGAAATTGGTCAATTAGTGCTTTAGAAACAGCAGAAATTTTTTCTCAGAAAGCATTCATACTCTTTGATCAATAATTCTACTTTATTTGTTGTTCAATCAATACTTACTGTTCAATCAATACTTGTTGATTATCCCAACAAGAGAACCAAATTCAGATAAAGATTCACCTAGGATAGTCACTATTATTTAAAAGAGTGGGAAAAAAATTAAAAGTCAACCAAAAAAAGGCATGGTTATAAAGTACAAAACTATNTCAATCAATACTTGTTGATTATCCCAACAAGAGAACCAAATTCAGATAAAGATTCACCTAGGATAGTCACTATTATTTAAAAGAGTGGGAAAAAAATTAAAAGTCAACCAAAAAAAGGCATGGTTATAAAGTACAAAACTATTATACAATCACTGAATATCACTTAGTACTTGGGTGACCTTGAGCAAGCATTTAACCCAAGGCCCATGTCCTCATCTTTAAAATGGTAGTAAATGATGGTACTTAACCTACAGAGTTGACATAAAGACTTTATTAGAACACCTGTTTAAAACATTTAGTATATGAAACACAATAGACTCTAAATAAATATTAGCATCTTTATACTCAAGGTTTTTTAAAAAATTCAATGACATGGGACAGGCAATATTAAGTGTTCAATATGATCCCTTGAAAAACAATATATAAAAACATTTTTAAAAATAAAGACTTGGGAATTCCTTGGCAGTCCACACTTTAACTCCTGAGCATGCATGTGCAATCTCTGGTTGGGAAACTGATCCCACAAGCCAGACAGTGTGGCCACAAAAATAAAATAAAAATAAAAACTCAAAACAAACATATCGGAATGCTAACAGTGACTGCCTCTGTATGTTAAAACTATGGATGAGACATATTTTGTTAATGAGTTCTTATTCAATAATACCCTTTTATTACCTTTACAATAAAAAATGGTATTTTATATTAATTATCAGTGAGATGCAAATCAAAACACAGAAAGCTATGTACTTCATATCCACTGGAATGGCTATAATAAAAACAAAATGCCGATGAGGATACGAAGGAATTGGACCCCTCAGCCTCTGCTGGCAGAAAGTAAAATGCATAGCTGCATTGGAAAACAACTTGACAGTTCCTCAAAAGGTGAAACACAGAGTTGCCACATAACCCAAATTTCATTCCTAGGTATACAACCAAGAACTGAAAACATGCCTCCACACAAAAATTGAACATGCATGCTCACAGCAGTAAATTCATGGTAACCAGAAAGTGGGAAGAAAACAAAACATTCATCATCCAATGAATGTGCCAACAAAATATGGTATATCCATAATGGAATATTTTTCGGACATGGAAAGAAATGAAGTACTGTTATATGCTACAACATGGATGAGCTTTGAAAACATGATGCTAAACGAAAAAGACAAAGGTCACATGGTCACATTGGTATAAGTCCAGATAGCGGTAAATCCATAGAGGTAAAAAGTAGACTAGTGGTTGCCTAGAGCTGAGGGGGAGGACAGTAAGTGCTAATGGATATGGTTTTTACCACCAAAATGTACACTTTAAATATACTTGTATGGTATATGAATTATATCTCACTAAAGTTGCTATCTTAAAAAGCAATACTTCTGTGAATACCCTGGCACTCCAGTGGTTAGGACTTTGGGCTTCTGCAGGAGACACAGGTCTGATCCCTGGTTGAGGAACTAAGGTCCCACATGCCCCATACTGCAGGCGTAAGGTCACTCTCCCTCTTGATTACTGTAATAAAGAAATGACACTATAAAAACATAAGATTTCTTAGACTACATCAGCTTTAGATTTAGTCAGCCACAGTGTTCAATCACATAAAGTCATTCACACTTCTCAGCATGGAACCTCTTCAATTACTCAGAAATTTTTAGTCCTGTATAACTTTGCAAACATGATGAAAATATAGAGTCCAAAATTAATACTACTGTTCTAAATTAATACTATGTAACTTTCAAGCAACAATGAAAGAAAAAACAACACAGGCTAAAGGATAATAGTTCAGTTCAGTTCAGTCACTCAGTCATGTCCGACTCCCTGCGACCCCATGAATTGCAGCATGCCAGGCCTCCCTGTTCATTACCATCTCTCGGAGTTCACTCAGTCTCACGTTCATCGAGTCGGTGATGCCATCCAGCCACCTCATCCTCTGTCCTCCCCTTCTCCTCCTGCCCCCAATCCCTCCCAGCATCAGAGTCTTTTCCAATGAGTCAACTCTTCTCATGAGGTAGCCAAAGTACTGGAGTTTCAGCTTCAGCATCATTCCTTCCAAAGAAATCCCAGGGTTGATCTCCTTCAGAATGGACTGGTTGGATCTCCTTGCAGTCCAAGGGACTCTCAAGTGTCTTCAAGAATCATATAAAAGCCTGGTTTGGGGAATTTAAGAGCAGCACCCTTCCTATCGGGCTTCCCAGTGACACTAGTGGTAAAGAACCCACCTGCCAATGCAGGAGACTTAAGAGAGGCAGGTTCTATCCCTGGGTCAGGAAGATGCCCTGGAGTAGGGCATGGCAATCCACTCCAGTATGTTTGCTTAGAGAATCCCACTGACAAGGGAGCCTGGCGGAATCAGTCCATAGGGTTGCAAAGAGTCGGACACAACTGAAGTACCTCAGCACACACACACGCACCCTTTCCTATTAAATGGTACTTGTTAGGTATACATTTGACAACATTTTGAGTGCTAAAGGTAAGAGAAATTTGAAAACTCATTTTACAATAAGTAGAACTATAACTAAGGGACAGTAAGCATTTGGGAAGAAAGTATAACGTCCAGCCTAAGAAAACAGAATGCAGACTGCTAGAGAGAGAAGAAACATTATATTGAAAAAAATAGCTCTCTGTATTTTTCTTTTGCATGTGTGAGTGTTCCCAAAACAAAAACAACATCAAAAAAAAAAGGATTACATTAGAAAGCAGTAAATCCCCCAATTAGGACTTGGCTTATTGACCAAGGATTACTGGTTTTTAGTCAAATAGCCCAGACCAACCTTTAATGTGTACAGTCAGGGAAAAGAACTAACAGAGATTTGGATGAAGAAGCCAACTAGGCTGTTAAAGGTCATGAAAGGTTTAGACTGCCTCATAACACACTGAGGCAGAACCGGTTTTTTGTTTTTTAATTAATTACGGTTGTGCTGGATTTTTGTTGCTGCACACAGGCTTTCTCTAGTTGCAGCCAGCTACTCTTCATGGTGGCGCGTGGGCTTCTCACTGCAGAGCACAGGCTCTGTGGCAAGTGGGCTTCACCAGCTGTGGTACACAGGCTTAGCTGCCCCTCCGTCTGTGGGATCTTCCTGGACCACATACTGAACCCATGTCCCCTACACTGGCAGGCAGATTCTTATCCACTGTTCTACCAGCAAAGTCTCAGAACTGGTTTCCAATGTAGTCTACTGGGGCTCAAAATTTAAGAAGTAACAATATACCACTTTCTTCAATTATTCATTGTCAGATAATCCAGGCACAGTGTTCCTTTTTGTCCCAAAAAGGTGGGGAGGAGCTCACAAAAATTCAAAAATTCTTCCTGGATGTTTACAGAATCCTATTCTTAAAAAAAAAAAAAAAAAAAGGAATTCAACAAACAAGAAAAAAGTTAACAATCAGCAGAGGCAAAATATTCAATACATGAACACACAAGATCATCATCTGAAGTCTCAAGAAAGCTGAAAATAAATTCTATCAATGTGAAGAACAACATGAATTATTCCCTCTGAAGAAGCAAATACAGAAACCAAATGGGAAAATTATTTTTTGCAAAGCAAGTTTCATTATAGCTTATCTCTTGGTCTCAACCCCTTCTGAGTAACTCTCTTAGGCAAAGGCAGAAAAATCTTTC
>SJYV01035071.1:1571425-1583845 GCA_006410875.1 Neotragus pygmaeus | reverse complement strand
GGGTGGGGGGGGGTGGCAGGGGAGAAATGACCAAACTGAACACTGAGGAACACCAGATACTGAAGAAGAAGAAGAAAAAGTACATTAAAACAGTTGAGAAAGAACCTAAGGGAACTAGACACTGGATGAGAGAGTTTGAGATGATCAGAATGGTTTTTAAACCACTTTCCCCGGCCCCTACTATATATCCAGTAACTGGGAAAATATTAATTCTGCAAAGTAGTAATTAATCCCTCAATAGTACATACAGTTAAAAGTACTCTGGTCTAGAAGTGAAATGGCTTAGGTTCAAAACCTATCTACCCCTTATTAGCTATATTCTCTATTTCGTCCTGAGTTAAATGGGGATAAGAATTCCAGTTATGCGTCACAGGATTAGCATGAGGATCAAATCAGACTGTGTGTGTATGTGTGTGTATAAAAGCACATATTGTAAATGTTTAATCATCATTTATATATTCATTACATAACTGATGACAATCTTTAAGTTTTCTGTTAACACTCTTCAGTCACTACTGGCATTTTTTTTCAACCAAGTTTCAAAACAAGGCACCAATCTGCTCAATTTAAACCCACACCATGGAAACCTTGGCTGCTTTACTTGGACTGAAAGCCTGGCAAAATTCCACTCCAGGTGGCTAAGCAATAATAAACAAGGGCTCACTGTTTCATCACATCCTCACTTGCTCTGTGAATAGGATTTTCCCCGAATTTAGTGGCAAATTTTGGACTTCTTAAATACTACTATAGTCGCTCCGTTCAGTTCAGTTCAGTCTCTCAGTTGTGTCTGACTCTTTGCGACCCCATGGACTACAGCATGCCAAGCCTCCTATTCCATCACCTACTCCCAAAACCTGCTCAAACTCATGCCCATCGAGTCGGTGATGCTATCCAATCATCTCATCCTCCGTTGTTCCATTCTCCTCCCTTCAGTCTTTCCTAGCATCAGGGTCCCTTCCAATGAGTCAGCTCTTTGCATCAGGTGGCCAAAGTATTGAAGTTTCAGCTTCAGCATCCATCCTTCCAATGAGTATTCAGGACTGATTTCCTTTATGATGGACTGGTTTGATCTCCATGCTGTCTAAGGGACTCTCAAGAGTCTTTTCCAACAGTTCAAAAGCATGAATTGTTCCACAAAGCTTTCTTTATAATCCAACTCTCACATCCATACATGACTACAGGAAAAACCACAACTTTGACAATACAGACCTTTGTCAGTAAGAAAACAATCTCTCTGCTTTTTAATATGTTGTCTAGGTTTGTCATATATAGACTTCCCTGGTGGCTCAGACGGTAAAGCATCTGTCTACAATGCAGGAGACCGGAGACCCGGGTTCAATCCCTGGGTTGGAAAGATCCCCTGGAGAAGGAAATGGCAATCTACTCTAGGACTATTGCCTGGAAAATCCCATGGACAGAGGAGCCTGGTAGGCTACAGTCCATAAGGTCGAAAAGAGTCGGACACGACTGAGTGACTTCAATTTCAAATTTTCAGGTTTGTCATATAGTTTCTCCCCCAGTTACAAAACTTTTAAATACCTGAATACTAAAACAAAGAACATTTTAAAACTTTAAAGCTCAGGATGTTTAAAGAATGTTACATCAAGGAGAACAAAATGTGGTATCAGGGTACAGTACCTCAAGATATTCAACCATGTCTCTCTACCCAGTCTTCCAGCCCACACAAATTCTAGCACTGAAAAACCGCAATTTCAAGGTTTCTGAGACTTTCTCAGTATGTTCCATATATTCTAATAACAGACATAATTCTGCCTTTTTTTTTTATTTTTAAGCTCAAACACATGCACACAGCAGGTCATCAAACATTTGCCAAATATAAGACATGTTTACTGTGTGAACTGTTTCTGGTTTTGATTTTGGTTTAAATAAACTGAGTTTTTTTTTTAAGTAAAAATACAATGAGGTTGTAGTATGTTTTAAACACATTTTTATATAAAGTAGGGAAGACAACAAGTTTTTGTCTATTTATTTAAAGTCCATGATGCCAGAGTGCTAACATATATACTTTAGGGGAAAACATTAGGGAGCTAGGCATTGTTTGTCCTAGAGGCACAGAGAAAGGGGGTCCTTTGGGTTTGACGGTCCACTGCAGACTGTCTTGCTTCTTCTAGTTCATACAGCCTAAACTTGATTAAAATAGGTATTGATTGAAAAGAGGGGGAATATACCTAATTTGACCCCTTATGTGGGATCTGGGCAGGCTTCAAATGCTAAACACTTGTCCTGTTGGTGTTGTTGTTCAGTTGCTAAGTCAAGTCCAACTCTTTGCAACCCCATGGACTGCAGCACTCCAGGTTTCCCTGTCCTTCACTATCTCCTGGAGTTTGCTCAAATTCATGTCCACTGAGTCGGTGATACTATCTAACCATCTCATCCGCTGCTGCCCTCTTCTCCTTTTGCCTTCAATCTTTCCCAACATCAGGGTCCCTTCCCATGAGTTGGCTCTTCGCACCAGGTGGCCAAAGTATTGGAGCTTCAGCATCAGCCCTTCCAGTGAATATTCAGGGTTGATTTCATTAAGGACTGGTTTGACCTCCTTGCTGGCCAAGGGATTCTCAAGAGTCTTCTTCAACACCACAATTCCAAAGCATCAGTTCTTCGGCACTTGACCTTCTTTATGGTCCAACTCTCACATCCATACATGACTACTGGAAAAACCATAGCTTTGACTATATGGACCTTTGTATGAAAAGTGATGTCTTTGCTTTTTAATATGCTGTCTAGATTTGTCACAGCTTTTCTTCCAAGGAGCAAGCTTCTTTTAATTTCATGGCTACAGTCACCATCAACAGTGATTTTAGAGCCCAAGAATGTAGAATCTGGCACTGCTTTCACTTTTTCCTCATCTATTTGCCAGGAAGTGATGGGACTGGATGCCATGATCTTAGTTTTTGGAATGTTGAGTTTTAATCTAGCTTTTTCATTCTCCTCTTTCACCCTCATCAGCAGGCTCTCTTGTCTTAGGGGCTGTTAATAGAATATAAACGTTCTCACCACTACAGTTGTATTCAAAACCTCCTGACTTTTATTTAAATTAATGCAGAAATATCTAATGGTAAACGCAGGATTCTGAAGCTGTTCTAACTAATCATGGCTAAGACAATCTAAGAGAAAGACAAATACCAATGTTCTCAGTTTTATGTAGAATATTTAAAACAATGAACTTAGAAACAAAGAAATAAGAGAATAGGATGGCAGTGGTCAGGGGCTGGAGTGGGGGAGTGGAAATGGGAAGATGCTGATCAAAGTGTGCAAACTTCCAGCTTTAAGATGAAAAAGGTCTGGGAAGTACTGCACAGCATTGTGACAATAACTAACAATACTACTATATATTTAAAGTTGTTAAGAGACCAGATCTTAAAATTTATAGCCCCTCCACACACAAAAAGGTAACTATGGGAGGCAATGTTAACACAAGTCACCTTATTGTAGCAATCATTTCACAATATATACATGTATCAAATCATAATGGTATACACCTCATAATGCTATACACCTTAAATTTACATACATTAGGTATCAGTAATATCTCAATAAAGCTGAGGAAATATTTTCTAAATAAAAAGAATTTCTTCACAAACCAAAAAAAAAAAAACAAAAAACCTTACTGACTTAAAATACAAACTATAAGCACAAATGAGCTACCTGATCAATGAACAGAAGGCAGCCCAAAAAGAAAATAGTATAGCATTATACTATGAAGATTTGAAACGTCACACATAAGTTTCTATATAATTTAACATTTTTTTATCATGATATAATTCACATACCAAAAAATTCATTCTTAAAGTGTACATTTTAGTAGTACTCAGTATATTCACAGGTTTTACAATCATCATTACTATCTAACTCTAGAACATTTTTATCACCCCAAGAAGAAACTTCAAACCCATCAGTAGTCACTCACCATTCCCACTTCCCTCCACCTCTGGCAACCACTAATCTATTTTGTATCTTTATGTGTTTGCCTATTTTGGACATTTCATATAAACTGGATCACACAATAGGTGGTTTTTACAAGTTTAAGTCTTACATTTATTTCATTTTGGTGTGGTTTCTCCCTCTGCAGTTTCTTTTCTAAGTAAAGCATGACCAAGGCAATGTTTTATATTTATATAAACATATACACACATACAAATAAAGAGCAAAAATTGTATTGTTGAGGTTTATATAAAATAATAGATACAGGTACAAAGAATACTATCTAAATGAATAGACTATAGTTTTGACAGTCTTTGCTGCAAAATTTCTAAAAAATAAAATGTGATTAAAAAAAAAAATGCTGACCAACATTTTGGCATTTTCCAAACCACTAACTTAAATCATTATTATATATTTTAGTTACTGTACTTTGCTATTATAAAAAGACACTAAATTATAAAAAGAATTTATACGTATAAATAGCTATAAAAAATTTTTAAATCATCGGAAAAAATATGTCAGTAGTTACGGTATTTAGGTGATTGGAAAGTAGGCTTTTATAATGTATTTTATTTTTAATTTAAAGGTATTATCATTGTCACTTTTTGAAAGACATTTTTAACATATACCCCCAAAATTCACACTAAATAAGCAAAAGTAGGAACTCCCAACCCTTAATGTGCATATATGATTACTTTTCATATCTAAACTAAATGTACATAATATGGAAAGATGACAGTAATATATTGCTTAGTTAAAAAAACAAACTGAACTTTATGTAGCATAATCCTATTGGTACAGAAATAAACCACTATGTATTGTATTGGTATGTGTCTGCATGCATATAAAAAGGTCAGCAAATAATTAAAAGTGGTTACTCCTAAAGACTCAGACTAAAAAGGGAATTTACTTTTTATCTCATATATTTGTACTAATTGCCTATTTAATAACAAGCTAATTTATGTAATTTTTTAAGACTTTAATTATTTTTTTTGGCTGCATCTTGCAGTATATTAGTTCCCCAACCAGGGATTGAACACAGGCCACAGCAGTGAAAGCATGGAGTCCTAACCAATGGACTGCCAGGGAATTCCTACCTTTCATAACTTTTAAATCACAAATGTTTTTAATTAAATGTGCTATTAATTTAAATTATTTTCTTAAAAAAATAAAAGAACATTAAATCTAATAATTCAATGTGTCAATTTTTAATTATCCAAACCAAAGGAGAACTCAAATGAGGCAGAAAATACCAGTAGGTTATATGTGGCTTCCAAACACCTAATAGTTTATAGCATCCTCAGTCATAACGTTATCAGAGGAAACATCCACGTGGTACCCAGAAAAGTCCAGGATGAAAACTTTGCTGTATAATGTCTATAAAGTATAGATATTTTACCACATCTCCATGCTTTAACAATTCTGGTACATGTGGAACCAGAATTTAAAAAGAAAAAAGAAAAGCTCCCAAAGAGAAGACAGGTACAGATTAACACAAAATACAGTTCTTAATTTTAAAAAAAGAGCCAACTGTAAAAACATAGAACCAAGGTTTGAAGACACTGGAGAAGAGAGAGAAAGAGGAAGTGCTGCCAGTCTCTCCTTTCACTCTGATTTATCTCGAGATGCTTCACAACTAAACTCCTTGGGGAACTCACCAACAAGGGTGTGTGGGGCCCACCTGAAATGTGTAACCTGAACACCGCTATTAGCAGGAAGAGGTTAGACTCATACCTTTTCCAAAATGAACTTGTTTAAATAAGGCATGTAGCCCTGATTGGAGACAGGTCCCTCGTCATCATCCCTGAAGTGCTCTTCAAGGGCAACCGGGTCGTGTGGAACCTTCAGCACCGTGCACAGGTTATGGGAAAGGACCTGTAAGGGAGAAAGAGAGCAGTTCAGAGCATCCACTAAGCAGCAAGTGGCACTTCATTCTTGGAACACAAATGGCTGCCCCCTACCCTGGGGAGAGAAAGATGAAAAATAACCTGCCAGCTGCCAGGCTCCCCACCTGTCATCGACAGAGTCTCATTCCCTCTTCACTTTTGGCTCACGTCAAACGAGTCTCTTACTTGCCTACAATGAGCCAGGCTCCTTGAAAGGTCTGTAGTACTCCTGTGTGTGTGTTAGTAGCTCTGTCGTGTCCGACTCCTTGCGACCCCACGAACTACAGCCTGCCAGACTTCTCTGTCCATGGAATTCTCCAGGCAAGGATATTGGAGTGGATTGCCATTCCCTTCTGCACGTACGTACTCCTTGTAGGCTTTTATAAATTGGCCCACATTAGAAAGAAAAAGGGAGGAAAGAGCAAGAGAATGTGTTCAGAATTGAACATCTCCCCAAGCAGAGCAGTGTCTGTCAATTAAAGCTATAAAAGAAAACACAAGATGCTGAAGAGCTGCAGCTGGGGGCTCTGGATAAGGCGGCCATGCCAGGCTGGCCCCAACCTCTCTCTGCTTCACTTCTCTCTCTTGTTCAATAGAAAGAGCCAAGTTAATATACAAATGTATCAAATATTGATTAGTAATCTCTAGTCGTCCAACCATCTCTATAACTCCATGATGCTGTTTTCAGGAAGAGTATAAAAGGGTATAAGTATGAAAAGAGAAAGAAATCAAGTGCCTGCTTTAAAAATATATTAAAAAATCAATAGCAAAAATATCTCAGGAGTCACCAAAATGGCTGAAAATATTTTGTAGAGAATTTGTGTTCTGGTCTTGCCATAGTCTAAATGAATACTTTAACATTCAGGTAGCTGAGTTAGCAGTTTGGGCTATTTGAGTACTAATTGTGTTTCATATTACGTGAAAATTTAAAAATAAAACTTAAATTCCTTCCATTTCATTTGTGCATTCTAAACAGGTCAAATTATACAGCTAAGGCGGTACTTCCTCTAACACAGAATCTTATTAGATGTTAAATCCCAGGTTAAAATCTTCCCTGTTTTTCTCAGCCCTACCCATTCAATTGCTGAAGGAGCCACATTCACCTCAATGAATACTTCCAATTCCATTGAGCAAGTCACTTTTTTCTGCATACATATATTTCAGTTAGGATTTTTTACAATTAAAAAAATTAATCTATAAAAATAACATTTGCATATCTTCTTTCTACATTTGTTTTGTTTCTCAAGGGTTCATTTATGTGGAGATCCTTTTCTACATGCTCTACTGGTTTTAAGGAAGTAAGTAAAGTGAAGGAAGTACACAAATGGTTATAAATGAAGTAATTAAGACTTTTATCAGCCCTACAAAACAGGCTGTGTTTCTCAAGTAAACTCTCTATTTGCTAGTAGTACAGCACATGAAAAGGGCACGGTGGAGCTTTTACTGAATCTTGCACCACAGTCAGAAAATCCTAAATAGACATTTCTTTATTTACCTTGTAATACCTACAGAGTAATTATCTACCTCCAAAGAGGTTTTGTGAGGATCTACTTCAAGAATAGAAAGTGCTTAAAAACGGCAACACACTGTGGAAATATAAAAAAATAAAGAATATAGTCCTCTTATAAAGCTCAACAGTCTTTCAGATTTTAAAATTATCTGGGACTTTACCCAAGTAAAAACTCCCAACCACAGGTTAACCTATGGTATATCCATAAAACATTAAGAACAATGAGGAACTCATGGTGTGTAGTGATATGAAAAGATCTCCCAGGTGCCTTAAGTGAAAAAAAAAAAAGTACCAGTACCTAAGACTACATACAGTGTGCTTCTATGTAAAAGAAAAAGGAAGAAAAAAAATTAAAAACTCTACAAAGATAGATAAGAAACAAATAACAGTGGAGGAAAAACTAGTTTGATTTCCCTCTTTATTAAGTTCTGGAAAAATTTTTACCTCTTCAAAAAATGTAATAGCTATTTTAAAAATTAAGCATATATACATACACACTCATTTTTCTTAATGGCCAGCTTAAGCTCACATTAAATCTTTTAATATTTATTAAAAAAAATTTTTTTTTAATTTATTTGGCTAGGCTGAGTCTTAGTTGCAGCACTCAGGATCTTCAATNAATTAAGCATATATACATACACACTCATTTTTCTTAATGGCCAGCTTAAGCTCACATTAAATCTTTTAATATTTATTAAAAAAAATTTTTTTTTTAATTTATTTGGCTAGGCTGAGTCTTAGTTGCAGCACTCAGGATCTTCAATCTTTACTGCAGCAGGCAGGATCTTTAGCTGTGGCATGCAGGATCTAGTTCCCTGACCAGGGATGGAACCTAGGCCCCCTGCATTGGGAGCGTGGAGTCAGCCTCTGGACTACACAGCTAAACTGACTTTTCTTCGAATTCTACACTTTATCTTCTACATTAACTTACCCCCTAAAAATTAGGTATAAAAGGGAGAGATATTCCACAGCAGTGTACCATGACGAATGGATGAATAAGGTATAAGGGCAATAAATGAGTTCAGAAAGAATAGTGTGTGCTACAATGACTTCATATATTAAGTGAAATGTAACCTAGGCCTTAAAATAAGGAGAGCTTTTGGGTAGGAAAGGGCTTCCTGGTGGCTCAGACGGTAAAGAATCTGCCTGGAATGCAGGAGACTGGAGTTCGATCCCTGGGTGAGGAAGATCCCCTTGAGAAGGAAATGCCAACCCACTGCAGTATTCTTGCCTGGAGAATGCCATGGACAGAGGAACCTGGCAGGCTACAGTCTATGGTGTCGCAAAGAGTCGGACACAACTGATCGTGACTACCACTTTCACTGTCACTTGGGGTAGGAAAAGGGCAACTGGAAGGTTTTCCAGATAGAGGGATAATATGAGAAAAGTAACTGATTAATGCAAAATTCTCTGGGTACAAAAAGGAGACACAAATCTCTCCCACACCCATCCCTTTCTCTGCCTTTGGGTTTCACAGACCCTCCAACTAACGTACTGGTAGAGGCCTTAGATGCTATATTGTCACCCTTCCCATCTTACAGATGGTGAGTACTGGCTCAAAGAGATTAAATTTGTTTTTCTTGACTAAGGTGACTTAGGAGAACTGAGACTAAGTCAGGTTTTGTAAACCCTGGTCCAACACTCTCCAGTAATAAGGAACATAATTATGTTTCCAGTTTTCTAAAATCAACATCTTTGTACAGGTGCTTTAGTTCAATCCAGTGATCTCACTGAAGATTTAGATTTAAACCCTAGACTCCAACCATGGATAATTAAACAGAACTTTTAAAAAATATAGAGATAACTGAATTCAAGGATAACTTTCTTAACCACCTTATTTTAGTTAAGCAAACTGTGAGAGAGGCATCAGATTATATTAAAGGACCCTGGAGGAGGAGACTTGAGTACCCACTGTACTCATGTGGTCTGTTCCTGGTCAGTGGTTTGCCATTTACCCTTTTAAAATATTAGAATATTTTGCTGCTTACCTGCTTAGTCTCAGTACCCTCACTGCAAAATGAAGAGTTGGTGACTTGTTTCTAAAACTAATGTTTTGAAAAGTCCAATCCTCAACGGTCAACCAAAACTCATTTCATGAATTCAACAGAAAGAACTATAGTTTAGATCAGAAATTCAGCTTTTTTCATTGTTAGTAAGGTATAGAACAGGGAAGTCCTCTTTAAACAAAGTAACAACAGTATCGCAAAGTTTTTAAGTAAAAGGTATTAAAAAAAAAAAAGAGGATTCCTGGCGGCCAGAATATAAACTAGTAACAAGACATAAAATCTCCATAGACTTACACAGCAGTTGATGCTTTTTTAGAGTAGACTCACACTATCCATTAATTGCTCTTATTTTTACCCCTAAAGAGTAGATAGTACTGCTTCTGTACAGATGAAGCTAATTCAGAGATGAGGAGATGTCTCCCAAATCACATAGTTTTTGGTGCAGTGAAATGAGGACTAGAACCCAAACCTTATACTCTGGTGCCCTTTCCATGCCCTACCACTTCCTCTTTCCTCCTGGACAAAGAGAGAGCCCCAACCATACAAAAGTGACCTGCGTGCTGCGACCATGCATGGTCACCTTACTGCTAAGGGAAGTGAGGGACCTGTGCCCACCAGGTCAGTTCTCCAGCACCCAGCAAGATGGCTACAGCTTTTTAGTGGAGCGAAGTTAGATGGTCCAATGGTAAAGAACCACATCTGCCTAGAAATCTGGGACCACTCTCTTTCTGGGAGCCCTCATCTCCCAACATCTGCCTTTGGGGAAAAGTGTTCCAAGAGTTACCATCCTCCTCTCCAGATGAGAAAACTGGAAAACAGATGAGGACCAAAGCCATCAGGAGGAAATAGGACTACATGTTCTTGATTTGTAAAAGGACTGAGCCTGAATCACACTAATCACTCTAAGTTTCTTGAGAAAGTTGAATTTATCCTACTTCAAATGCCTGCTCCTCCAAAGGCCTTTCTTTCAACGCCCACATAATTGCTAAGCAACTTTGCTCTCATTCCTCAATCCGAAGAATATACTATTGTTACTACAATAAAAGATCCACATCCATGCCAGGCTTCATCATCCCAGTTCCTTCATAGCTGTCTGCCAGTGTTTCTGCAGGTCTCTACTGACAAGAAATGACTAACTGCTCGTGTGGTCGGTTCCTGTTCAGTGGTTTGCCGTTTACCCTTTTTAAGTATTTTACTCCAACTATCATGGAAAGAAATCAAGGATGATGAACGACACAGTGTTTTAACACATATGAGTGCCTAATGCTCACCCTTCTCCCTCCCAAAGATGCAGAGATTACAAAGGTTCTCTGAAAAGAACCCCACCCCGCCACCGCCGACCCCCAGTCACAGGCCGTTTCCCTTTACAGGATGTGCGTAATGGGCAAAATTCAACACTGAAAAAAAGGGGCGGAGATTCCAACGAGCTTATCTCAAGGGACACAATTACAGAACTAAAATTCATAATGGGTAATCTTTTTTTTAAGTGTGAAAATTCCTGTCTGATTAATAAAATTTCAGGCTGATGGCGAATTACCAGAAAACTCTTCCTAACAGAATGACCAATTTCCTATCCATGCTATGCCCTGCCTTAAGAGCATTGTCCTAATAGAAATCCCACCCCTTACCACAAGGACTCGTTTTCCCTTTCCTGGCAATATCTTTTCGTCCTGCTTGTCACTGCTTAAAGCCTGCTTGCTTTCTCTTAAATTATCTGTATTACATGCAGCCTCAGAAATCTCAACGTCATCTCTGACTCAAGTCCCTGAATGCAACATTTCTACCACATTCATCTTCAAGGGCTGCTTACCTCACATTCCCACCTTGTCTAAAAGTCATAGAAAGTCTACAGAAGTAAAAACCAAGGAGGTTTATACGCTTTGGCAAGCCAGACCCACTTTACCTTTCAGCCTTATTTTTTCCCACGCTTCTGCTCCAACTGTACAAAACTAGCCAAACAAGTTTACGCAGAACACCTTAGAGGCTTCCCCAGTGGCTCAGCAGTAAAGAACCCGCCTGCAGTGCAGGAGACTCAGGAGACACTCAGGTTCAACCGCTGCATCAAGAAGATCCCCTGGAGGAGGGCATGGAAACCCACTCCAGTATTCTTGCTGGAAAATTCCATGGACAGAGGAGCCTGGCAGGTTATAGTCCACAGGGTCGCAAAAGGGTCGGACACAACTGAAACGACTGAGTACAGCATTTCAAGCAAGCCCTGTATCACTTCCCTTTCCCCCTCCAGGCCTCTGCTCCAACCACCCCTACACCTCCATTTCTACCTAACATAAACGCCATTCCTTTCTAAAGCTTCCACCAACCAAAATCAAGACGGTCTTCCCCATTCTGCATTTCCCAAGCACTCTGTATTTCTTATTTTACACTCCTGCACATGATTTACTCTCTCTCATAAGACTAAATTTCTGAAAGGTCCATGTCTTACCCACCCTTGCATTCCCACAGTACCTAGCATGCTACTCAGAATGCAGAAGGTTTTCAATAAATGCTGAACAAATTCCTTCCAAAAATTCTCCTTTGACAGTAAAACCATAATAAGTTTAACAGTGACAACAATCTTAGGAAATATCTTATCTCTTTATTTCATTGATAAAAAGACTGAGGCCTGAGACCTGTCTAAGCCACACACACTGTTGCAGGTCAGGAAGCAACAGTTAGAACTGGACATGGAACAACAGACTGGTTCCAAACAGGGAAAGCAATACGTCAAGGCTGTATATTGTCACCCTGCTTATTTAACTTATATGCAGAGTACATCATGAAAAACACTGGGCTGGATGAAGCACGAGCTGGAATCAAGACTGCCAGGAGAAATATCAATAACCTCAGATATGCAGATGACACCACCCTTATGGCAGAAAGTAAGGAAGAACTAAAGAGCCTCTTGACGAAAATGAAAGAGGAGAGTGAAAAAGCTGGCTTAAAACTCAGCATTCAGAAAACTAAGATCATGGCATCTGGTCCCATCACTTCATGGGAAATAGACAGGGAAACAGTGGAAACTGTGGCAGACTTTATTTTGGGGGGCTCCAAAATCACTGTAGATGGTGACTGCAGCCAT
>SJYV01035071.1:1545451-1563053 GCA_006410875.1 Neotragus pygmaeus | reverse complement strand
CACACACACACACACACACACACACACACACATGCATACAATCATACAACACATCTTTTTATTCAGTCATATTATTAGGCACTTACTTGGGTTGCTTCCATGTCTTGGCTGTGGGAAATAGCATTTTCTTCTTGCATGAAGGCACTGTCATCTCTACAAGGCTAGAATTTCTCTGAAGTTGTTTTTCTATTAAATGATAGTTTTACTGTTACAGAATTGTGTTATTTTCTGTTGATCAATCATGATACAATGGTATTAAGTGAATAATAGTTACACAATCACAATAATAAAAGATGTTGATCAGTTTTCACAATCAATATCCAGATCAAAAAAAAGATAATTACAATTACAAGCCATAATAGAAACATGATTAACCTAAACAATATAAGATAATTACATACAATTTGGAGGGGTTAAGTAAAGTAATGTGGTAAGTGAAAGTGCATACATGCACATGTTTTCATCCACCCAGCTGGTCTGTGTCTTTTGGTTTTGCAGTCCCTTGGACTGCAAGGAGGTCAAACCAGTCAATCCTAAAAGAAATCAACCCTGAATATTGATTGGAAGGACTGATACTGAAGCTGAAGCTTCAGTACTTCGGCACCTGATGTGAAGAGCTGAATCATTGGAAAAGACCCTGATGCTGGGAAAGATTGAAGGCAAGAGGAGAAGAGGATGACAGAGGATGAGATAGTTGGATAGCATCACTGACTCGACGGACGTGAGTTTGATCAAGCTCTGGGAGTTAGTGATGGACAGGGAAGCCTGATGTGCTGCAGTTGGACACAGCTGAGCCACTGAACTGACTGATGAGAAGTGAAGAAAGAACCAAGATCTTCTGTGGGGATCTTAGAGGTCTGCCTTCACCTTTCTGCGAACCTTCCCCCCGACCCCACTCCCCTGCAAATCCCTCAGCATCCTGCTCCCTACCCCATCCTGCCTTCTGCAGTACTTGTCATTTAATTCCGCAGCCCTTTCCAGAGTTGTGGTTCACATTATCTCACTGTGGGCCACTCACTGAGGATGGGATTACTCCACTTGGCCAAGCTGTTTATTCCTGTGTGCTGACTTCCATCCCCGTAGAGCATATGAGGTTTTTCATTGAAGGCATTAGTGTGCCATGATGGCATTAGACATGCAGGAGATGCAGGGAGAAGGCCTCTGAGGAAGAACAGAAGGAGGGAGTCAGAGGAGGTGGGAAAGATGGCAGGGGACAGCACAGTCTGACCCCTTGGCACAGAGAGGGTGTGAAGAAGGGTTGGGAGATGCCTGTTAGAGGAATCCATTATCTCATGGGAAAGAACCTCATTCTCCATGCCGTGCTGGCCAAGAGCCACTGTGGGACTTGTGGCCTTGTGAGCGGAGGGAAGGCCTAGGGCACCTCGGGGGGTGTCTGTCAGTTTCACTCCCACGGTAGAGAGATAGACAGGCATTTTCATGGATACCACTGGCCACCCCTGTCCTCAGCTCTGCTTCTGCACACAGGTCAAGAGCAGGCTCCTCATGAGCCTCCCTTCCTGAGGAGAAAGAGACAAGCCATAGTCCCTTTCACCAGGTGGTTGATCTCGGAGCTACAGCAGGTCCTCATTCTCTGCTTGTTCATTCCTGAAGTGTACGAGTCTGGTGGTCCAGAACGGACCTTGTGGTCCATGCAGCAGTCATCTTCCCAGTCCTCAAGTATGTGATTGGAACTGATACACTTGACAGTTGATACTCCTGGCAGATTGACCGCTGCATTTGTTCTTTGGTCTGGAGTTAAGAGTTATCTTGATTGGCAAGGCCAAGTGGAAACGTGAAACTGCCGTCCCCAAGATAGTACATCAAAAATTGAACGCCGGGAGGTAGAGGAGAATAGAGGCGAATATTGGCACCATTAGAACCTAAAAATGTCAGGGTGGTGGTCCCTCCTAGCCCAGTTTAATTCACTAGTCCAGCCCTTGAAGAAACTAGATGGATGCTAGAGAATGTCGCCCACTGAGACTTAGCTGACCAGGGGTCCTGATTGTAGCTGCTGTGCCAGACACGGTGTTGTTGCCAGAGCAGATTCTTAAGGCCTGAGGTGTGTCATAGTCATTGACTGGGCGAATGCACTCTCCCATGCTGATTAGATAAGAGGATCAGAAACCATGTGAGATGGACAGCAATCTTCTTTCACAGTTTTGCCCCAGGCCTGTGTCATAATATAGTTGGAAGACCAGTCTCCATTTATTAGCTGGCCTCCATGACCACCCCCTACCACCAGCTGGGGGAGGCACGATGTTGTTTTGAGTCTTTGACTTTCAGTGTCCACTTAGAACTTCAGTGTCTAATACTTCTCCAAATGTCTGCCTAGGCTCCTGTCCCCAGATACAGGCTTCCGAGTAAGCGGTCATAGGTACATGTGAGGGAATCAGGTCAGTGGACAGTTGTTACACTTCTTCAGTCAGCGGGTCCTAGATGGGGAACTAATGAGGAATGACGACACCCTCAGCCTCGACTCCTCTGCTCCTGCCCTTGTCTCGTTACAGGTGTTTCGTATACCCTTGTTGGCTGCCCCAGGGGTGCCATCCCCATGCTCTGTGCATCAAGCCCCCAAATTTAGGTGGCATTTGTCTTTTACTGTGTATTTCTTGTTTTCCTTGTTTGGGATGGTTTTCAGGATTTGAAGGGGCAGAATTGTCTTTACTCTGCCATCTTCAAACTACAAATCCACTTCCTTTGTGGAAAGCTGCCTCTGGTTGTGTGTGGAGAATGATGGGGGGGGGCCGTGTGTGTGGGGAACCCTCAGAAGCCCCGGGACCTCTTTAGGCACCTTCCATTGCCTCCCAACACAGCCACGTCTACCATTCCGGCCAGGACAAGATCCACACCTTTCCACAGCTCGATTCCACAGGTTTGCATTTGACTATCATTGTTGTCCAGTAGATGGCAGTAAAGTCCATCTTTGCTTGGGTGGCAGTTGGTCCCACAAAATCAGTGCAAGAGGACACTCTTGTGACACTCTTTATGACAGACGTGGCTGGCATGGGCATATTTTCTGACCACGCCACAGTTCATCAGGCTGAATAACACTACTCTGATCATCCTTGTTCGTGTGGCTGTGTTAGTTCAAGGCTGGATTTCAGGGACTGCTGGGTGGTCAAGTGTGATGTTAACTCACATCGCTACGTCATGTCCAGCTCTTTGCGGCACGGCAGGTTCCTCTGTCCTCCACTCTTTCCTCGAGTTTGCTCAGATTCACGTGCATTGAATCAATGGTGCTATCTAACCATCTCTTCCTCTCGCACCCCCTTCTTCTGTTGCTTTCAGGCTTTTCCAGCGTCAGGATCTTTTCCAGTGAGTCAGCTCTTTGTATCAGGTGTCCAAAGTATTGGAACTTCACCTTCAAAATCACACTTCCAATGAATATTCAGAGTTGATTTCCATTAGGATTGACTGTCTCATCTCCTTGCAGTCTGACAGACTCTAAAGAGTCTTCTTCAGCACTACAATTAGAAAGCATGAATTCTTTGGCGCTCAGCCATCCTTACAGTCCAACTCTCACATCTATACATGACTACTGGAAAAACCATAGCTTTGATTATATGGACCTTTGGTGGCAAAGTGATGTCTCTCCTTTTTTATATGCTGTCTAGGTTTGTCATAGCTTTCCTTTCAAGGAGTAAGCATCTTCTAATTTCATGGCTGCAGTCACTCTCTGCAGTGATTTTGGAGCCCAAGAAAAGAAATTCTGTCACTGCTTCCACTTTTTCCCCTTCTGTTTGCCATGAAGTGATGGGACCAGGACACCATAATCATAGTTTTTTTATGTTCAGTTTCGAACAAGCTTTTTCACCCTCATCTAGAGGCTGTTTAGTTCCTCTTCACTTTCCCCATCAGAGTGATATCATGTGCATATTTGAAGTTCTTGATACTTCTCCTGGCAATCTTGATTCCAGCTTGTGATTCTTCCAGCCTGGCATTTCCATGATGTACTCTGTGTATATTAAGCAGGGTGACAGTATACAGCCTTGTTGTACTCCTTAACAAATTTGGAGCCAGTCAGTTATTCCGTGTAAGATTCTGATTGTTGCTTCTTGGCCTACATACAGATTTCTCAGGAGACAGGTAAGGTGGTCTGTTATTCCCATCTCTTTGAGAATTTTCCACAGTTTGATGTGATTACACAAAGGTTTTAGCATAACCTAAGAACCAGAAGTAGCTTGTTTCTTTGGAACTCCCTTGCTTTCTCCATGATCCATTGAATGCTGGCAATTTGATCTCTGGTTCCTATGCCACTTTGAAACCTAGCTTGTACATCTGGAAGTTCTTATTTCACATACTGCTAAAGCCTAGCTTGAAGGATTTTGAGCATAACCTTGCTAGGATGTAAAATGTGTGCAATTGTATGGTAGTTAGAACATTCTTTAGCATTGCCTTTCTTGGGGATTGGAATGAAAACTGAATTTTTCCAGTATTGTGGCCACTGCTGAGTTTTCCAAATTTGCTGCCATATTGAGTGCAGCTCTGTAACAGCATCAGAATGTGATGCTTCCTAAGGCCCACTTGACTCCACAATCCAGGGTGTCTGGCTGTAGGTGAGTAACCACACTATCATGGTTATCCTGGTCATTAAGATGCTTTTTGTATAGTTCTTCTGTGTATTCTTGCCAACTCTTCCTAATCTCTTCTGCCTCTCTTAGGTCCTTAATGGTAAGGACCTTCTGTCCTGTATCATACCCATCCTTGCAAGAGATGTTCCCTTGATATCTCCAGTTTTCTTGAAGAGATCTCTAGCCTTTCCCATTCTATTGTTTTCCTCTGTTTCTTTGCGTTGCTCATTTAAGAAGGCCTTCTTATCTCTCCTTGCTATTCTTTGGAACTCTGCATTCAGTTGAGTCTATCCCTTTCTCCCTTGCCTTTCTTTGCTTTTCTTCTTTCCTTGGTTATTTGTAAGGCATCCTCAGACAGCAACTTTGCCTTCTTGCATTTCTTTTCCTTTAGGATGGTTTTGGTCACTGTCTCCTGTACAGTGTTATGAACCTCCATCCATGGTTCTTCAGGCACTCTGTCTACCAGATCTAATCCCTTGAATCTATTCATCACATCCCCTGTATAAGGGGTTTGATTTAGGTCATACCTGAATGGCCTAGTAGTTTTCCCTACTTCAACTTTAGCCTGAATTTTGCAATTAAGAGCTCATGATCTGACCCACAATCAGCTCCAAGTCTTGTTTTTGCTGACTGTATAGAGCTCCATCTTTGGCTTCTAAGAACATAATCAAATTTTGATATTGAACATCTGGCAATATCCATATGTAGAATAGTCTTTTGTGGGTTTTTGAGAAAGGGTGTTTGCTATGACCAGCACATTCTCATGACAAAACTCTGTTAGCCTTTGTCCTGCTTCATTTTGTACTCCAAGGCCAAACTTGCCTGTTACTCTGGGTCTCTCTTGACTTCCTCCTTTTGCATTCCAATCCTGTGTGCTGAAAAGAACATCTCTTTTAGGTGTTAGTTCTAGAAGCTCTTGTAGGTCTTCATAGAACCGTTCAGCTTTACCTTCTTCAGCATTACTGCTTGGCCATAGAGTTGGATTACTGTGATGCTGAATGGGTTGCATTGGAACCCATTCGGTCATTTTTGAGACTGCTCCCAAGTACTACATTTTTGACTTTTTTGTTGAATATGAGGGCTATTCCATTTCTTCTAAGGTATTCTCGCCCACAGTAGTAGATAGAATGGTCATCTGAATTAAATTCACCCATTCATTTCTGACTTCCTGCTTTTACATGCAAAAGTAGGAACTTAAGAGATACCTGGAGTAACAGGCAAATTGGGCCTTGGAGTACAAAATGAAGCAGGTCAAAGGCAAACAGAGTTTTGCCAAGAGAACACACTGGTCATAGCAAACAGCCTCTTCCAGCAACACAAGAGAAGATTCTACACATGGACAAAGAAGAGAAGCAAAAGGCAAATGAGAAAAGGGAAGATATACCCATAATACAAAGTTCCAAAGAATAGCAAGGAGAGATAAGAAAGCCTTCCTCAGTGATCAATGCAAAGAAATAGAGGAAACCAATAGAATGGGAAAGACTAGAGATTTCTTCATGAATATTAAAGATACCAAGGGAACATTTCATGCAAAGATGGGCACAATAAAGGACAGAATGGTATGAACCTAACAGAAGCAGAAGATATTAAGAAGAGGTGGCAAGAATACACAGAAGAACTATACAAAAACATCTTCATGACCCAGATAACCACAGTGGTGTGATCACTCACCTAGAGCCAGACATACTGGAATGCAAAGTCAAGTGGGCCTTAGGAAGCATCACTATGAACAAAGCTAGTGGAAGTGATGGGATTCCATTTGAGCTATTTCAAATCCTAAAAGATGATGCTGTGAAATTGCTGCATTCAGTATGGCAGCCTATTTTGAAAACTCAGCAGTGGCCATAGGACTAGAAAAGGTCTGTTTTCATTTCAGTCCCGAAGAAAGCCAACGTGAAAGAATGCTCAAACTACTGCACAATTGCACTCATCTCACACACTAGCAAAGTAATGCTGAACATTCTCCAAGCCAGCAACAGTATGTGAATCGTGAGCTTCCAGATGTTCAAACTAGATTTACAAAAGGCAGAGGAACCAGAAATTGACAACATCCATTGGATCATCGAAAAAGCAAGAGAGTTCCAGAAAAACATCTGCTTTATTGACTACACCAAAGCCTTTGACTGTGTGGATCACAACAAACTGTAGAAAATTCTTCAAGAGATGGGAATACCAGACCACCTGACTTGCCTCCTAAGAAATCTGTATGCAAGTCAGAAGCAACAGTTAGAACTGGACATTAGAAATGGAACAACAGACTGGTTCCAAATAGAAAAAGGAATACTTAAAGGCTGTATGTCGTCACCCTGCTTATTTAATTTATATGCAGAGTACATCATGAGAAACACTGAGCTGGATGAAGCACAAGCTGGAATCAAGATTGCCAAGAGAAATATCAATAACTTCAGATATGCAGATGACACCACCCTTATGGCAGAAACTGAAGAACTAAAGAGCCTCTTGATGAAAGTAGAAGAGGAGAGTGAAAAAGTCGGTAAAAAGCTTAACGTTCAGAAAACTAAGATCATGGCATCCAGTCCCATCACTTCATGGGAAATAGATGGGGAAACAATGGAAACAGTGACAGACTATTTTCTTGGGCTCCACAATCATTGCAGATGGTTACTGCAGCCATGAAATTAAAAGACGCTTGCTCCTTGGAAGAAAAGTTATGACCAACCTAGACAGCATATTAAAAAGCAGAGACGTTACTTTGCCAACAAATGTCCATATAATCAAAGCTATGGTTTTTCCAGTAGTCATGTATGAATGTGAGAGTTGGACTATAAAGAAAGCTGAGCACCGAAGAATTGATGCTTTTGAACTGTGGTGTTGGAGAATACTCTTGAGAGTCCCTTGGACTGCAAGGAGGTCAAACCAGTCAATCCTAAAGGAAATCAGTCCTGAATATTCATTGGAAGGGCTGATGCTGAAGCTGAAGCTCCAGTACTTTGGCCACCTAATGCGAAGAACTGACTCACTGGAAAAGACTCTGATGCTGGGAAAGATTGAAGGCAGGAGGAGAGGGGACAACAGAGGATGAGATGGTTGGATGGTGTCACCGATTCTATGGACATGAGTTTGAGTAAGCTCCAAGAGTTGGTGATGGACAGGGAAGCCTGGCATGCTACAGTCCATGAGGTCACAAAGAATCAGACACAACTGTGCAACTGAACTCAACTGAACTAATTCCTGTCTGTTTTAGTTCACTGATTTCTAAGATGTCAGTGTTCAATTTTGCCATCTCCTGCTTGACCATCTCCAGTTTATCTTGATTCATGGACCTAACATTCCAGCTTCCTATACAGTATTGTTCTTTACAACATCAGACATTACCTTCACCACCAGGCATATTCACAACTGAGTGTCGTTTCCACTTTGGCCTAACCACTTCATTCTTTCTAAAGCAATTAGTAATTGCCGTTTGCTCTTCCTTGGTAGCATACTGGACACCTTCGGATCTGGGGGCTCATCTTCCGGTGTCATAGCTCTTTCCCTTTTTGTCCATGGGGTATGAAAAAGAGAATCTCCTTGGAATGAGGAGGCTGGCAGGGTACAGACCATGGGATTGCAAAGAGTTGGACACAGCTGAGCAACTAAGCACAATTTGTATCCTGAAATACCCGGTCTTCCAATATTCTTTGGTTCTAAAAACGGAACCTAGAACAAATTGGTTTGTTTTACCTTAACTGCATTACTGCCTCCTCACAGGAAAAGGTCGCTGGTTTGATGTGGTGCCTATTCTTCCCATGCTTTCTTTGGTGCAGCCTCGCAGCTGTGGGTGGGGTTGGCCATGCTCCCCTCAGCACTTCATTTTGGGACGTGCCTGGAGGAAGTGCTCTGGGCCCAGCCAGAGACCAGTGCATCTGCATGGGTTTGGTAGGAGTTTTCATTATGTTTTTAAGCAATGCATAGTTATGTTATATTTTACTGAATTCGGAATTTTCAGAAAGAAAGCCCTTAGCAGTAATGAAACATAGTTTTGACTGATGTAAATTTAAATGTTTTTCTACTATCTCAGTAACATTTGGCAGCTGTCACTCAAGGCACACCTATGTCCATTGGTGACACATCAATTGGAAAGTTTCAGCCAGGTGCTGGTCCTAAATAATCATTTACTGTGTGATGTGACTTGGCAGTTTGACATTGTAGCTACACATTGGAAGGCACTTGTGAACATAATAGATTGTTTAGAAGTTGAGTTTCTAGGATGAGTTTTCAGGCCGAAGTTCCAGGCAAGAATCAAATTCCTGTAGCTTGAGGAAGGGTCTAGGGTGTAGGGGATCACCATAAAGAAAGGCCCTAGAGTAACGAAGGAAAAAGCTGCAGAAGTTGTGATGAGTTGTGTTGAGAGTGTGGTGCAGTGTGATGTATACATTCACCTGCAAACATTTTCTGAGAATCTGCTGTGCCAGACTCCACATGCTGGGAGCGCAGGGAGACCTTGAGGCCTCCTCTCACAGAGCCCTCACTGGGAGGGGTGAAGAAGGGACTTTAAGAGGAGTGTGTGCCTGGGAATGGCGGGTCCCAGGGGATGGGAAGTTCTGGTTAGTAATCGTGGGATTCTTCTTCCAAAGAAAGAAGACGCCTTTGGGAGATTCCAGGGTCCAAGAATTCTAGCCCTATGCTGTCCACATGAAGCTATTAAGTACTCAGAATGTGGCTATAATTATAAATACATACTGGATTTCAAAGACAGTACCAAAAAATGTAAAATATCTCCATAATGTTTATATGTTGGTTACATTTTAGAAATGAATACTATGGAAATACACTGTATTGGACTAAAGAAAATATTATTAAAATTAAATTTTACCTTTTCTAGTCACTGTTTTTTTAAGGTGGCTGTTAGAAAATATAAATTACACATGGGGCTTGAATTGCGTTTCTGTTGAATAGCAGGGAAGAACCAAAAAGTTGGGGACTGAAGGATGACCGGGCGTGGCAGGAAGGAGGAGAGGATGTTGTAGAGACTCTCAAAAGGATTTAAGCAGAGCAGCGTCACAAAGGCTTCTACACGGCGGATGAGGGCACCCATCTGGCCTCTCTAGACTGCTCTGTGTTGGTTTCAATTTGAGAGTTAGGTTTTCCAACATGGTTCTAAAATCCCAGGGTTCAGTTCTAACTTTCTTCCTTCTCCCAGCACTCTTACATACTGCAGTGGTCACTGATCTCACAAATCCTTAACCAACGTGAAATTGTTTACTTAGCATGCTTTGGTTCACTGTATTAATTTAAACGTTTTCTGTCCTAGGATCTGAAGCCTAGTAATATTGTAGTAAAGTCAGACTGCACCCTTAAGATCCTTGACTTTGGCCTGGCTCGCACAGCATGCACCAACTTTATGATGACTCCCTATGTGGTGACGCGGTATTACCGGGCGCCAGAAGTCATCCTGGGCATGGGCTACAAAGAGAACGGTGAGTACAGACAGAACTGGAGGAGGCCGCGATGTTTAAAATTAGTGCTATTAGTCATCATGAGCTTTTTTCTCTTTCCTGTGAACTGTATGAAATATAATATGGAGACTGTTATGTATAGATTATCATAGTTCACAGATGAGAAATAATTTTATATTTCCATTGGTTAAAATTATTCACTTTTGAAATGAATATTTTAAACATTTATCAAAGTATAATATGCTTACAAAAAAAATATGTGAATCCCAAGTGTGCAGCTCAGTGGAAGCACACCCATGTAACCAGCAGCGTAACTGAGGCCTCCCTAGGACCCCTCTGGGTCTCAAGGGAAGCCATTATCCTGATTTCCAGCACCATAGATTGATTTTTCTTATTTTTGAGCTAGATATAAATGGAATAATACAGCATGTGCTTTTTGTCTGTAAAATTGGTGTTTGTTTTTAACAGCAGAACTTACTCTAGCAGTATCAGAGCTCTTTAAAACTTAGCTTTTGAAAAATTTGTCAAAAAGAACTAAATCACACTTACTTATTAAAAAAAAAAAAGAGAGCCTAAAAGTTTGCCTAGGTTATGTGAAATGAGTTGAGCTTCAAGTTTATCCAGGTATTTTAGAACTCCCATTCAGAGGGACACAAGCCTGTGGCCTTCAGTCCTCCATGGCCACGAGAGGAAACTCGGTCCCCTGTGGGGTCTCTCAGCCCGCCTGCACCAGCAGGGGCACTGAAGCGCTCTCTGTCTGGGCTCCTGAGGCCTTGTTCAGCTGGGCCCCGCAGAAGAGGGGGAGCAGCCAGAAGCTGAGGCACCTCTGGCCCTCACCTGGGACCCAAACAAGCCTGACCCTGTGGGGCCCCGCTGACTAGACAGCTCATGTTCTGGAGACATGGTGTTCATATTTCACATGAGTCCTACTAGCAAGCTGGGTCTGTCTTTATTTGGGAGGGGATTTGAGAAAAGACGTGCATGGGGGGCAGTCTCTGGCTGGTTTTAATCACCTGATATTTGGTAGTGGACATCTGGTCTGTCGGGTGCATCATGGCAGAAATGGTCCTCCATAAAGTCCTGTTCCCAGGAAGAGACTGTATCCTTCACAGGGAGATACCTGGTGCTGACCACAAGGCCGGGAGCCGGGGTGGGCTCGTGCCTGGAAACAGCTTTCTGGGGACAGGCACTCCTTATTTCTGGGACTTTGTCTTTGAAGCTGTAAAGTATTGAATTCTGGCACTGAAAGCCAAGATTGCTGCAAACTGAGAGCCAGAACAGAGGTCAGCAATCCTTCACACTGTCTAAAACAGTTCACCCTTAACTGGCCGTTTATTTTCCATATTTATGTGTTTAGCACACTGTTAGAAATCTTTTCTTCACCTTTGTTTTGTTCATGGCACTTCATAATTTTGTCATTTCACTTTATTTTCAGTTGATATCTGGTCAGTGGGTTGCATCATGGGAGAGCTGGTGAAAGGTTGTGTGATATTCCAAGGCACTGATCGTATCCTTCCCGGGAACCTTCCCGGCCATGTTTTCCATAAATACCAAAGGCAGCAGGAGCTCAAAAGGAAAATGTCGTAATTCTAGACTGTATTCTAAGGAGGTCTTGATTATATTTGTTAAATTAGTGTCACAGATCAAATGGTTCAATTTTATGTTTTCTTTTTTACTTGACTAACGATTTTATTGACACATAGAATTAAACCAATTTATATTCTTAATTTTGTTAAAAATAGCTTATAAGAAATGCATTTACTCTTTGACAAATGTATTCTGGTGTTTAAATGAAAATACTATTTAGTTAATTAATTTAACTATTTAGGGAGTTGTCTAAATTTAATAGGCCAATATTCTTATGTAATTTGTTTAATATACTATTTCATCAGTTACCAGGATGCAATAGAATATTTTCCTCTAAAGTAAGAACTGAAGCATGCTACATAAGACCTAAAGAGAAAAGATTAAAGTGAAAAGTTTGTGAGGAAGAATATTTGCTAAATTTTTTTGTTTGTTACTCTTCTGACATTTTGTAGAAAACTTTAGAAGGTCCACTTAGATGGTTATTTTGTGACTTCCCTGGTGGGGAAGTCTAAATAAATATAAAATGCAAAAGGTTAACTTATACTGTGGTCAGCAAATCATATTAATGATATGTAGCATAAGGAAGAATAGATATATAATAGTTTCAATAGCTTTCTTTTCTCATATTCCTCATGTTCTTCCATCTTCAATATTTTTTACTCTAACTTAGTTCTTCACATANGGATGAGGTGGCTGGATGGCACCACAGACTCGATGGACGTGAGTCTGAGTGAACTCCGAGAGATGGTGATGAATAGGGAGGCCTGGCGTGCTGAGATTCATGGGGTCGCAGAGTCGGACACGACTGAGCGACTGAACTGAACTGAACTGATGCTCTCTTGGGACTTACTGTTATGCTATGAGAAGCTAAAGTCACATGGAAAGGCCACATGGAGAGAGGAAACAATGCTGGCCAAACCCCAACTGTTTCAACAATCCAAGACCAGATATCAGACATGTCAATGAAGGAGCATTGGACATTCTAGTCTCAGCAAATACAACGTGGAAAAGAACCAAAACCCCAGACGTATGACCCCAGGTAAGCTGTTCCTGCCATCTCCAGCCATTTGAGACAATGTAGCTTAAGGCCCCAGACAGTGGGAAACAAAAGCAAATGATCCCCTCTGTGCCCTTCCCCAACTTCTGACCCACTAAATCATTAGCATAATAAAATGGTTGGTGTTTCATGCCACCATGAAATACCATGGTGGTTTGGGTCGTTTGCTGGGTAGCATTAGATAACTGAACAGCAGGGACAAGATGATGTTCCCAAGATGTTTCCTTCCACTGCCCACTGAGTAAGATTCTGGCTTGGTCTACTCAGGACGCTTCCCCTTCCCCTGCCTTTCAAGGAGAGTCCCACTTTCCCAGACCAGCTCCTGAGCTCTTTCTTATAATGGCAAATTAGGAAGAAAGGAAAAGGGAAAAGAGACCACAATGCAGAATTTGGGATAAGAAGTAATGGTTGAGAAGAAAAGCAGTTGTACGTAAAGGCAGTGGGTGGGAAAAGGGGTGATTCTAAGAGATCTCTGGAAAGACTACGTAGCGCCATTTTGGACGTGAAAACTTCCAAATTAGCTTTGGCTGGGTGGACTGTGTTCTTTCATTTAGGAATACCGTAGTCATGGTTAACACTTACCTTTCTGAGTGTTACAAATAAGATGGCATTCCCTCTCTTTGGACTGTGTCCCAGGACATCCTGTCTTTTTCTGCTAACTGCGACAAAGGAGAAACACAGGATGGTATGAGTGTAGAGAACAGACTGCTCTGTTGGAAACAGGGAAAGTGTCAAATGAAGAGTGACAATGAGTTTGAGTCCTGAAGGATGAGTTGCAGTGAGCTAGGCAAAAAATGGGAGAAGAAATTTCCAGACAGAATGAACCTTGTAGATGGCACATAGTTCAGTAATGAAACCCAAGTGAAGACCAGTGTGGCCTGAGTGTGGATAACAGGGAGACAGTGCTGAGCTGAGAGGAGAAATTAGAGAGGCAACATTGGAAGAATAATAAGCCAAGAGAAACAGCCCTGCACATGAGTTCTGTCAAGCTCTTATCTTGGCCGAGACCTGTGTTGAAGAAAAAATCAGTTGACAGTCAACCTAAGAAAGAAATCGAAGTGACTTCCCTGGCATTCCAGGGGTTAAGATTCAGTTCTTCCCAACATATATGTCCATTGACAGATGAATGGGTAAAGAAGTTGTGGTACATACATACAGTGGAATATTACTCAGCCATAAAAAGGAACAAATTTGACTCAGTTCTAATGAGGTAGATGAGCCAAGAGCCTGTTAAACAGAGCGAAGTAAGTCAGAAGGAGAAAAACAAATATCATATATTAATCCATATATATGGAATCTAGAAAGATGGTACTGAGATACCTATGTGCAGGGCAGGAATAAAGACACAGACATAGAGAACAGATTTGTGGACACAGCAGGGAAGGAAGGGTAGGACGAATTGAGAGAGCAGCATTGAAACATATACATTTCCATGTGCAAAACAGAGAGCTAATAGGAATTTGCTGTGGAACACAGGGAACCCAATCCGATTCTCAGTGACAGCCTAGAGGGTGGCATAGGGTAGGATGTGGGAAGGAGGTTCAAGAGGGAGGGGACACACGTGTACTTATGGCTGATCCACCCTGCTGTATAGCAGAAACCAACACACCATTGTAAAGCAATTACTCTCCAATTTAAAAATATTTTTTTAATGGTATCATCTCTCAAAAAAAAAAATTAAAATTAAAAGACTCCATGCTTTCATGAGTGCCTCATGCAGGAGGCACAGGTTTGATCCCTGGTCAGGGAATGGCACAGCCCAAAAAAGAAAGAAAGAGGTGGAAGATTTTATTCAAGCCTACCTGAAGATTATAAGGCAGGAAGCAGTCTCTCAGAAAGCTCTGAGGACTGTTCTGCCTGTTAGAGGTCAAAGCACAGCTATGTAAGTTTTTGAGACCAAGGGTTTTATATCAGAAGACACACTGACAGTGGCCACAATCAGATCTGCACGTACAAAGTGAGTCATCATGACCCCTTATAAGATAAAGATGGAAAACATTCTCCTAAAGAGGTCTGGGTAACGCAGATGCAAGGAGAAGGAGAAGGCCCAAACAGATGGAGAGAACTTTTATGTTTAAATTTTCCTTACCTTGCCATAAAATATGAATTTTATTTCATCACCTGAAATGCCCTGTAATCAGTGGGCAAAAAGTAGAAATGCTGAGCAACTGTGCCTGACGCTGGCAGATCTGGGAGTGGTGTCCATCCCTCAGCCACAAGGCCCCTGATAGCATCTTTGTGACTGCCGTCACCCCACAGCTTCCTGAAAGGAAGCTTCTGGTTCCATGGGAAGTTTCATAAACCGACGCCAGGATTTACATTCTCAGAACCAGGACAAATTACAGTCTCTAGCTGGTAAAATTAGCTCTCAGGGATTATTGTGAAGATCAAATAAAATTAACAGCTGTGAAAGTGTGGCATAGTCACTAAAGCCTGTCCAAATGGGATAGATAATCGTGATAAACAGGAAGGAGGAAAATAATGGAGTTCTGATGCCAGCAAGAACAAAATCCTCCGAGGCCTTGGGGTTGGGTGGCTTGCTCAAGGTGCAGAAGCAGCAAAATCTGATCTTTTAATTCTAAGAACTAAAAGCCTTCTCTGACATCACTAGCTGAAGCTTAGGCTGAATCCCGTGTTCCACAGAAAATCCTTATTTAATCATCTTTCACTGAGACCAAGACCAGATCTACTGCCCCATGGAATAGATCCATGTATGAAAAATCCATGTCAGCCTGACCCATTAAGAATAGGGATGAGGGTAGAGTCAAGAGAAGCTTCACAGTCATGGAGATTGGGTTTTTGTTTTTTTTTTAATTTTATTGACCTACAGTTGATTTACAGTATTGTGCCAATCTTTGCTATACAGCAAAGTGACTAAGTTATATACAGTTCTTTTATAGTCTTTTCCTTTATGGTTTATCACAGGATATTGAACATAGCTCCCTGTGCTATACATTAGAACCTTATTGTTTATTCATTCCAAATGCAGTAGCTTGCATCTGCCAACCCCGTACTCCCTGTGCACCCCTCTTCTTACCTGTGTCCCCTCTCCCCTTTGGCAACTACAGGGCTGTTCTCTATATGTCTGTTTCTGTTTTGCAGATAGGTTCACTTGTGCCATACATTTAGATGCCATATATAAGTGATATCATACGGTATTTGTCTTTCTGACTTACTTCACTTAGTACGATACTCACATCATACTATGTTGCTGTAAATGGCATTATTTCATTCTTTCTTATGGCTGGGTAGTATTCTATTGTGTATATTACCACATCTTTATCCAGTCCTCTGTCAATGGACATTTAGGTTATCTCCATGTTTTGGCTACTGTGAATAGTGCTGCTACGAACACAGGGGTGCACTCTTTATAGTTTTGTCTGGGTATATTCCCAGGAGTGGGATCACCAGATCATAGGTAACTCTATTTTTAGTTTTCTGAGGAACTTCCATACTGTTTTCCACAGTGGCGGCCCCAACGTATATTCCCACCAACAGAGTAGGAGGGTTCCTTTTTCTCCACACCCTCTCCAGCATTTATTTACTTTTTTGTTTTAATGACAGCCATTCTGACTGGTATGAAGTAGTACCTCATTATAGTTCTGATTTTCTTGTCTCTAATAATTAGTGATGTTGAGCAGCTTTTCATGTGTCTACTGGCCATCTGTATGTCTTCTTTGGAGAAATGTCTATTAAGGTCTTCTGTCCATTTTTCCAAGGGTTGTTTGGTTTTCTGTTGTTGAGTTGTATGAGTTGTTTGTGTATTTTGGAAATGAAGCCCTTGTCAGATGTGGAGACTGAGTCTTGAGAATTAGTGTAAGTTCATAGATAGCTAGAGAAGAGAGGGTAGGGCATTCCAGAACGAGCTGCATGTGCAAAAATAGAAAAGTCAAAAAAAAAAACAAAGGATGGTGCTTTGGCTATATGATATCATGATTTATAACAAATATACATTTAATCTTGTCCCATTCTGGCACGTGGAGAAGAAAATTGCAACCCATTCCAGTATTCTTTCCTGGAGAATCCAGTGGACAGCGGAGCCTGGTGGGCTGCTGTCCGAGGGGTCGCGGAGAGTCGGACACAACTGAAGTGACATAGGATGCATGCATGCATTGGAGAAGGAAATAGCAACCCACTCCAGTATTCTTGCCTGGAAAATCCCAGGGACAGAGGAGCCTGGTGGGCTGCCATCCAAGGGTCGCACAGAGCTGGACATGACTGAAGCGACTTAGCAGCAGCAGCAGCATTCTGGCACAAGCTCCTAAAACCCTTAGAATTTCCTAAGAGTTGACAGCCATAACAGTGTCTTTTGTTATGTTAATGAGGTAACTTTTNTGCCATCCAAGGGTCGCACAGAGCTGGACATGACTGAAGCGACTTAGCAGCAGCAGCAGCATTCTGGCACAAGCTCCTAAAACCCTTAGAATTTCCTAAGAGTTGACAGCCATAACAGTGTCTTTTGTTATGTTAATGAGGTAACTTTTGTAAAGAACCTAAGAATATGAGCTCCCCGCCAGAGGAACCAACCATTTAATTGGACAGTTGGAATTTGGAGTCCTACCCTTTTTGACCTCTGGGGACAGGAATGAGGTTAGAGATTGAGCTCAGTCACCAATGGCCAATGGTTTAATCAATTGTTCCTATGTAACGGACTTCCTATTTGGAACCAGTCTGTTGTTTCATGTCCAGTTCTAACTGTTGCTTTCCGACCTGCATACAGGTTTCTCAAGAGGCAGGTATTCCCATCTCTTTCAGAATTTCCCACAGTTTATTGTGATCCACATAGTCAAAGGCTTTGGCATAGCCAATAAAGCAGAAATAAATGTTTTTCTGGAACTCTCTTGCTTTTTCGATGATCCAGCGGATGTTGGCAATTTGATCTCTGGTTCCTCTGCCTTTTCTAAAACAAGCTTGAACATCTGGAAGTTCACAGTTCATTATTGCTGAAGCCTGGCTTGGAGAATTTTGAGCATTACTTTACTAGCATG
>SJYV01035071.1:1520967-1542861 GCA_006410875.1 Neotragus pygmaeus | reverse complement strand
GCTATGGTTTTTCCAGTGGTCATGTATGGATGTGAGAGTTGGACTGTGAAGAAAGCCAAGTGCCAAAGAATTGATGCTTTTGAACTGTGGTGTTGGAGAAGACTCTTGAGAGTCCCTTGGACTGCAAGGAGATCCAACCAGTCCATTCTAAAGGAGATAAGCCCTGGGTGTTCTTTGGAAGGAATGATGCTAAAGCTGAAACTCCAGTCCTTTGGCCACCTCATGCGAAGAGTTGACTCATTGGAAAAGGCTCTGATGCTGGGAGGGATTAGGAGCAGGAGGAAAAGGGGACGACAGAAGATGAGATGGCTGGATGGCATCACCGACTCGATGGATGTGAGTTTGAGTGAACTCTGGGAGTTGGTGATGGACAGGGAAGCCTGGCGTGCTGCGATTCATGGGGTCGCAAAGAGTCGGACATGACCGAGTAACTGAACTGAATTGAATTGAATGGAACTTCCATAAAAATTCAAAAGTACACAGGATTTGGAGAGTTTCTTGGTTGGTAAACCAGAATGCATCCATATTCCAGCTCCCAAACTCCACGGAAACAGAAACTCCTGTTTTCAGAAAACTCACCCTATGTATCTCTTCATTTGACTGTTCATTCATAATCTTTAATACATTTTACAATAAACTGGTAATCTAATAAGTAAACTAGTTTCCTGACTTCTGTGAGTCATTCTAGCAAATCAATCAAATCCCCAAGGAAGGGGTCGTGGGAACCTCTGAGTTAGAGCCAGTGGGTCAGAAGCACATGTAACAACTTGTACTTGGAATTGGTATCTGAAGTCAAGAGTCTTGTGGGACTGAGCCTTCAACCTATGAAATATGCTGCCATCTCCAGGTAGGTAGTGTCGGAATTGACACCAGCTAGTGTTGGAGGATTGCTTGGTGTAGGGAAAACATTCACACATCAAAACTGAAATCAGCATCTTGAAGAGATATCTACACTCTCATGTTCATGGCAGAATTATTCACAGCAGCCAAAATATGGAAACAACCTAAATGTCCATTGATGGGGAGTGGGTAAAGAATACAGCACATATACATACACACACATACATATACAATGAAATATTATTCAACCCTTACAAAGAAGGAAATCTTGGTATTTGCAACAATACAGGAGAACCTACAGGACATCATGGTAACTGAAAGAAGGCAGACACAAAAAGCCAAATACTGCATGATTTCATTTGTATGTGAATCTAATACAGTCAAATTCATAGATGATAGGAGTAGAATGACAGTTACCAGGGGCTGCAGGGAGGGAGAAGGAGGGAAATGTTGGCCAAAGGCACAAAGTTTCAGTTTTGCAAGATGAATAAGTTCTGGAGATTTGATGTACAGCAATGAAAAGAGAGTTAACAATACTGTAGTATATACTTAAAGTTTGCTAAAAGGGTAGATCTTAATTGTTCTGAGCACCACCAAAATCAATATGGTAACTGGTAATTATGTGAAGTGATGAATATGTCAGTTAGTTTGACTATAGCCATTAAAATTCACAATGTATACACATATATCAAAACATCAAGTCATACACCTTAATATATACTACTTTCTAAATATTTATTTGTGCTGGGTCTTCATTGTGGCACACCAGATCTTTAGTTGAGACTCTCAAGATCTTTAGTTTTGGCATGTGAACTCTTCACTGTGGCATGTGGGATCTAGTTCCCTGACCAGGGATGGAACCCAGCCCCCTCCATTGGAAGCAACGAGTCTTACTTAGCCAGTGGACCACCAGGGAAGTCCCTAAATATATGCTATTTTTACTTATCAATTATACCTCAATAAAGATGAAGGGAAAATCAGCAATGTAAAAAAAAAGTCTTACATTCTTCTTTCTCTTCCTTTCTTCCTCCATGTCTTCCTTCCTTTCCTTCTTCCTTTCACAAATAAGCATTGAGCATCTTCTCTGTATCAGGTATTGTGCCAGGCACTGGGAATCCAACACAGAACATGCAGGTGATGGGCTCTTCCCCTCATGGACTTAAGAGTTGGGTGGATGTCCTGTCCTTTCTGCTGATGACTTGGAGGCCATGCCAAGTGCATGCTGCTGAGCACCAGTCTAGGATTGTTCACTGGGTCCTCAGAATAGCTTCCTGCTCCTTCTCATATTTTCAATCTTTCCCCATCATGTCTTCCATCATCTAACTGTTGATACCTTGGTAGAATCATGTGAAGACTTTACTTTCCGCAAAGGACCAAGACAGTAGAGTCAGCTTTCTTTATGATATTTGATTGACACAACATCTTGTAACATATTATCAGACTCCCTTTTTAGCTGGGTATTATATGACCATCAGTTTCCTGTTCTTAGTACAGTTTTTGCCTTTTACATAATTCTTTGCCTTACTTTTGTTCACTATATACATTCTTCCCTCATTACACTGAGAGAAATAAATACTTATACTGTTGGGGAAGTGGAAATTTCCCCCTTCAGTTCAGTTCAGTCGCTCAGTCATGTCCAACTCTTTGCAACCCCATGGACTGCACCACACCAGGCTTCCCTGTCCACCATCAACTCCCGGAGCCAGCTCAAACTCATGTCCATCGAGTCAGTGATGCTATCCAGCCATCTCATCCTCTGTCATCACCTTCTCTCCCCACTTTCAATCTTTCCCAGCATCAGGGTCTTTTCCAGTGAGTCAGTTCTTCACAGCAGTTCCGTTCAGTTACTCAGTCATGTCCAGCTCTTTGTGACCCCATGGACTGCAGCACGCCAGGCCTCCCTGTCCATCACCAACTCCCAGAGTTTACTCAAACTCATGTCCATTGAGTCGGTGATGCCATCCAACCATCTCATCCTCTGTCTTCCCCTTCTCCTCACGCCTTCAATCTTTCCCAATATCAGGGTCTTTTCTTCCCATTAGGTGGCCAAAGTATTGGAGTTTCAGCTTCAATATCAGTCCTTTCAATGAATATTCAGGACTGATTTCCTTTAGGATAGACTGGTTGGATCTCCCTGCAGTCCAAGGGACTCAAGAGTCTTCTCCAACACCACAGTTCAAAAGCATCAATTCTTCGGCACTCAGCTTTCTTTATAGTCCAACTCTCACACTCATACATGACTACTGGAAAAACCATAACTTTGTATAGATGGACCTTTGCTGGCAAAGAAATATCTCTTAGGTCGGTCATAACTTTTCTTCCAAGGAGCAAGCATCTTTTAATTTCATGCCTGCAGTCACCATCTGCAGTGATTTTGAAACCCAAAATAATAGTCTGCCACTGTTTCCCCATCTATTTACCACAAAGTGATGGAAGCAGATGCCATGATTTTAGTTTTTTGAATGTTGAGTTTTAAGTGAACTTTTTCACTCTCCTCTTTCACTTTCATCAAAAGGCTCCTCAGTTCCTCTTTCCTTTCTGCCATAACGGTGGTGTCATCTGCATATCAGAGGTTATTGATATTTCTCCTGGAAACTGATATTTCCACCTGATCCCTCTTGAATTCCTGTAGGACTAATAATAAAATTGACATAAAATAGATTAACAGGCAAAATGAAACAAATTTTAATTCATGCACATGGAGATGCCATAGAAATGGGACCTAAGAATTGGCCAAGGCAGGCATCTTTTATACTTTTTAGACAGAAACAAAACAAAACAATAAATGTGTGAAGAAGTGACAGGAAAATGAATTTTTGGTTTTGGATACTCAGTGAGTGAAGAATCTAAACAGAGTTTGGGCTTGGGGTAGTAAATTAAAGAAGTAACAAGGTTTGTTTAGGATTTGTTTCTTCAGGATGTGGCCTGCCCTAAGCCCCAGAAATACACAAAATGTACCTACCAGAAGAAACAAGCAGCCAAAAATATTAACACCTACTTTGAAAATTAGTAAGAATTTAAATGTATTTTATTATATTTAGCCTCCTTTGGCATTATAATTACCTTTTTATATGCTTCTTTAAAACTTTCACTTTGAATCATGGACTTTAGAAATGTTATAATTAACTATAATTATTATTCTTTTTTGATGCTCAAAGAGACAACATGGCCATTGAGAGCCCTGTTATATTGGCTTCAATGTCCAGTCAGCACTATTTCAAAAGTTTGGGGAAGCATCATTTTCTCAGATATGAGCCCTCCCTGGTTTTTCCCTGTTTTAAGACATGGAATTAACTATGCTTTAAAAAGTCTTGGGAACTTCCCTGGTGGTTCAGAGGCTAAGAATCCATGTTCCCAATGCAATCGGCCTGAGTTAAAAACCCTGGTCAAGGAACCAGATCTCACATGCCACAGCTAAGGCCTGGAGCGCCAAATAAATAAATATATATGTATACTTTTTAAAGTCTAGGCTTTTTTAAAGGAGCACAGTAGAATCCAAAATCTGGACATTAGGTGTGCAAATCAATTTGGTAGTGAGTAAAGTTGTTTACAGGTGACAAACTTGAAAAGTATTTTTCTTCCTGAGTCCCCATCAATTTGCATTAAATCTATCCACTTTTATCCAACTCCTACTTATTCTAATATATGAATATAATAATTTAATATACGTTCTACTTCCTTAATTTTTAACCCCGAACCAAATCTATGATTATAATTTCTTCTTTTATAATCTTTATTTGAATCATCTACACCACTCAGAAGTCTCTTCATGGATGCAAATTTGTTTGCATTCTTTTTTTGGTCCAAAAAAAATTTAGGGCTCAACTGTAAGAAAGATTTTCTTAGCTGTTAACATCTATACCTTGGTTATTTAGAAATGACATGTGCTCTGCTTCAATTTTGATCCTTATGGGGGAATAATGTAGGTATATATATGGAACAAATGAACAGCGAGGTGTTGTAATCAAATAAAATGTGGTAACAAAGCAAATCTGATACATATTTCATTAGTTGTTATTGTGATAATAAGATAATTAACCATGTATGGAAAAGTTTGCATAAATGGTGGTAAGTATACACCTGAAAATCGTATGTCAAAGGTTAGATGGTAGGAGAGCTAAGGGAAGACTGGGACGTATGAGAGAGATCAGAAAGCTATTCTGAGGACCCTAAACAGTTCTTGAGTGGTACTCAGCACCACCCACATGTCATGGCCTTTTCCCATCAGCAGAAAGGACAAGACATCTACCCAACTCTAAGTCCATGAGGGGAATGGCTTACCTGCACGTTCTGTGTTGGATTTCAAGTGACTGTCATAATATCTGATACAGAGAAGATGCTCAATGCTTATCCATGGAAGAAAGAAAAGAAGAAAGGCATGAAGGAAGAAAAGAAGGGAGTGAATGCTTATATTCCCAGTCATTCCAAACAACTGTGTAAATATATAACAAAGGCAGCGCAACTAATTATATAATACAAGCATACCTCAGAGATACTGTGAGTTAAATTCATTTCTGGCTATCACAATAAATCATATACTGCAATAGAGCAAACAAGCAATAAAGGAGAGTCTATGAATGACTATGCAATAAAGCAAATCACATGAATTTTTCGGTTTTCCTAGTACATAGAAAAGTTATGTTCACACTATACTGTAGTCTATTTGTGCAACAGCATTGCCAAAAACCCACTGTACCTACTTTAATCACAAAATACTTTGTTAAAAGCTGTTGTCACCTGAGACTTCCGTGAGTCATAATCTTTATGCAATAGTAAAGAGTAAATAATATAAAAAAATCAGTGTTCACATATCACCATAAAAATATACTAATAATGGAAAAGTCTGAAATATTGTAAACTGATAGACTTGTTCAATGTAAGGTCGCCACAAACCTTCAGTTTATAAAAAGTACAGTATCTGTGAAACACAATAAGTAAAGCACAATAAAATGAGGTATACCTGCACTAAGCAAAACTACATAATTTCAGGAAATCCCCCTATGAAAGGAATGTGTGTGTGCTAAGTCACTTCAGTTGTGTCTGACTCTTTGTGACCCTATGCACTATAGCCCACCAGGCTCCTCTGTCTATGGGATTCTTCAGGCAAAAATACTGGAGTGGAAAAAAAAAATACTGGAGTGGGTTGCCATGCCCTCCTCTAGGGGATCTTCACAACCCAGGAATCAAACCCACATCCCTTACATCTCCCAAGAGGATTGGCAGGCAGATTCTTTACCACTAGTGCCACCTGGGAAGCACATGAAACAGACATGACAAATGTCACTGATGGAGCACGAAACGTGTTTAATGATTAAAAGGATCCCAGCCTCCACATAGTATATGGTTCCATTTGAACAAAGTGTCCAAAGTAGGCAAATCCATAGAAACAGAAAATGCCTTCTCTGCTGGTTGCCTGGGGCTTGGAAGAGGAGGAAAATGGGGAGTGACTCCTAATGAATTTCCCATTGCCATGATGAAAATGCTCTAAAACTGATTGCATGATGGTAGCACAACTCTGTGAGTATACTAAAAGCTCTCGAATAGTACACTTTAAATGGTAAATGATATGGTACGTAAATCTTATCTCAGTAAAGCTGTTACAATAAAAGGGAGGAGGGCAGACTCATGCACACTAGCTCAAGTTTAGAAGATTTCACCAAATCCTCTGCTCCAGCCAAGAATCAATTATAAGTGGCCCCAAGACTTCCCTGCTAGTCCAGGTTAAGATTCCGCACTGCACTTCCAATGCAGGGGGCCTAGATTTGATCCCTGGTCAGGGAACTGGATCCCACATGCCTCAACTAAAGGTCCTGCGTGTTGCAGTGAAGATCAAAGATCCCATGTGCCGCACTAAGACCTGGCACTGCCAAATAAATGAACTTTTTTTATTTTAAATAACCCCAACCTACATAAATAACCTACAACCTTGGCCAGTATGAAATAGTATTAATTTGAGGTCTAGTTAAAATCACTGTAACCTAAAAAAGTATCTAAATAAATATTATTTCCATGAATAAGTACAGAAGTAATGAAAAAAATTAAATCCGTAGTTTTAACAATTCAGACTTAAATGTGGTTATAGCCTTTGTCAGTATTTTGTTTTCACGTTTCTGCCTGCTGTTTGGTGTGTTGGGATGTTTCAAATGTTTGAGGAATTAGTCTCACTGGATTTGTGATTATTACTTGGATTGTTTAAGGGAATTTAAGTAAGTGATGTGGTGATCATTAGGATGGATTTCTCAACAGTCATTTCACTCTGGGATAATTAGTAAAAGCCAACTGGCCATCCCATTCTCCTCACCAGTAACTGGTTTAGGAACAGGCATGTGACACAACTCTGGACAATGAGATGGGAGTTAAAGTCCACAGAGAGCTTCTGGGTTTTCCACAGTCACACAAAAGGGAAGTAAGAGTCTTGCTTTCTCTGAATTGTTGTGTCTGGATATGAAAGTGTCATTGCAGCAGCCACAATGCTACAAGCCTGTGGGTGGTGCCAGCACACGGAGGAGGGCAGAACCAAGAGGATCATGACGAAGTGGAGCTACAGCCCAGGTGCACTGTGCCCACAGCCCGCCCCACTTCAGGGCTTTCTGCTATTTCCAGCCGAAACAAACATTTCATAATAGGACTTAAATGTAAAATTGTATTTTGAGAAACTTTAAAAATTTATTAGTTTTGTCAGTTGATTAGGCATATAAATTTGATAAACTGAGCATCAGTTAGACTGGCAGTTGTAGAAAATGTTTACCTGCAGAGAAAGAAATCCCCTGGCTCTGAAGAACCTAGAAATAGTGTGGCAAGGCAAACTGCAAAGAGAGCTTCATGCCCTTGATTCTCATACTGGTAACATGACACATGTCTTCACCTGTGACATTTATTATAAACTCAGGGAAGGAATCACAAACAACTGATTTCTGCTGGTATCTGTAGGAATCACAAACACTGGTTTCTAGTGTAAGGCAAGAAGTTTGAGAGCCCAAAGGAACAGATCACTAGCAGCTATTCTCTTTTATCAACAACCAAAGGGGACTTCACAGACCAGGAGTCCCCAGTTCAAATGACTTCAGGGCCCCAGCAGGGTCCGCACATGAAGGAAAATGAGTGGAAATGAAGCAGTAGGGAATGGTGCTCCCATCTACAGGCAGCATCGCTACTCAAACGCAGGTGATGCTATGGTGAGGAAATGCAGCTTTATTGTTGCCAAATCCCTTTTTCAAGAAAAGCCAAGAAACTAGATCATGTGAATCATATGAAGTTTTAGACTAGGGCAACAAATTCAATTTTTTAAATATTTATTTGTCTGTGTTGAGTCTTGTGGCATGCAGGATCTTCAAAGAATCATTTGGAATCTTCTCGATGTGGCACGTGGATTCTCTAGTTGTGCTTCTCAGGCTTGGTAGTTATGGCATGCAGCATGTGAGATCTTAGTTCCCCAACCAGGAATCGAATCCACATCCCCTGCATTGCAGGGTGGATTCTTTATCATGGGGCCACCAGGGAAGTCCCCAACCAATTCAATTTTAAAAACAAAACACTGTGGGGCCAAATAGAATACATCTACAAGCTATCTGTGGTGCACAGAGTATCAATTTGCAACCTCAGCTGGTAGGTTTAGAGCACGTCCATAGGATGGATATATGTGGAAGTGTGCAAACATTTCCTTCTCACAGGAGCTGCTCATATACTGAGATTTCGGGCCGCACAGCTGAAAAGATGTAATTCGTAATAATAGCCCAGCAAGGATGAGCTGCAAAATGCATGTGCACAGTTGAACAAAATAATCTGTTGTGTGCGGCTGGTCAGTGTCATTTGCTTAAATATCAAACATGAAGACAAAATTTTTATTTCAGTCCTTGCCAGAGCCAAATTGGGTATTTATGATTAGTTACCAACATGATCAGGCCTACTAAATTCCTTTATTGTGTTCCCAGATTTTATAAATCAGGATCAGTCATTCACTTGCAACCGAAAAGTTAAAAGAGAGAAAGACTTTGACCACTGGCCCAAATGGCACATGAGTCTCAAGAGAGTCTTCTCACACCTCTCTGGAGCTTCCAGCATAGCCCAGCACAGTCCCTTGTCTGCAGGAGCCACACAACAAGCATTGCCTGGTTTCTTGAAGATAAGAGTAAATCCAAGGCCTGTGAATGCCTCTGACTCATAGAAAACTCTGCTCATTTTCATGAGTCTATTTGTGTGTCATTTTTTAAAAACTGTGATATGACACATGGTAGTAGGAGGAACTTAGGCTAGATATTAAGAACAATTTCTGGACCAACAGACGGTGAAACATGAGAGCAGGTTACAAATGAGGAAGTGGAGGCTCCATCTATGCAGGAAGTTTCCCCAGTGTAAACGCCTGACTCTGTTGGTCAGATGCTATCACTGCTGAGATGGAGGTGATGTTTGTGCAGTGTGTCCCTGCCAGTCTGCTCGTCCCTTTCAGTAAGAGCTGCCATTTAGAAGGAAATGGTAACCCATTCCAGTGTTCTTGCCTGGAGAATCCCAGGGATGGCGGAGCCTGGTGGGCTGCCGTCTATGGGGTCGCACAGAGTCAGACACAACTGAAGCGACTTCGCAGCAGCAGCAGCAGCAGCCATTTACCAAGGGTCAACCCGCTCACTATCCTAGGCCTTTAACTTATCAAATCCTCATAGAAACCCAGTAAGATAAATTATCCCCATTTCACAGATGAGGAAATTGAGACTTCAGAGAAATGAAATATCTTGCTCAAGTTCATCCTGTAAAATAAACAGCAGAACCAGGATTAGAACCCATCTCTGTGTAGCTTCCAGGTCTAGGCCATTTCTCTCAGGCCATGCTGCTACAGGTCCCTTGGGCAGAACACCTGTGGCTACCCGTGGGAAGGAGAGACCAATCAGCAGGTTCAAGCAAGGAGAGCATTACACAAAAAAGTCATAAGAACACTGATGAAACTAAAGAGGAAGCCAGTGTCAGGAAAAGAGAAAATGCCAACTGGGGAAGTGACAGAGACATGAAGGGGTGGTAAGGTCAAGGGATATCCTTCCAGAAATGAATCTGTAGTGACTTGGGGAGTTCAGGAAGTGAAGACAGTGAAGAGGGAGTTCCTCTTAAGCAACACCTGGCCCGTGAGCTCAAGCTTGCCAAGCAGCAGTCTGGGAGCTACTGACTCACCAGCTTAGACTTTCCTTTGGTGACTCCTAACCTATTAACAGTGCCCACGGACAATTTTCATTCCCACTCCCCTACCAACCAGCAACTTTCGTTGATATAGAGGAGCTACAACACTATTTCCAAAAATGATTATGCAATTTAGTCAAGTGCTTATGTCCATATTCAATATACATGTAATCACGTAACTTTCCTTCTCTAAAAAATGGTCCCTGTTGTTTCTGCCCTGATAGAGCCCAAGTTCTTGGATTAGCATTATTGCTACGATAGAAGAGAGGTCAGCTTGAAAATCAATGGGTCCCTATAGCCTCCATGTGTTAATCCATATCAAAAGAGTCAAGGGATTAGATCTGATAGACAGAGGGCCTGAAGAACTACGGGTGGAGGTTCATAACATTATACAGGAGGCAGTGACCAAAACCATCCCCAAGAAAAAGAAATGCAAAAAGGCAAAACGATTGTCTGAGGAGTCTTACAAATAGCAGAGAAAAGAAGAGAAGCAAAAGGCAAAGGAGAAAAGTAAAGACATGCCCATCTGAATGCAGTGTTTCAAAGAATAGCAAGGAGGGATAAGAAAGCCTTCCTAAGTGAACAGTGAAAATAAACAGAGAAAAACAATAGAATGGGAAAGACTAGAGATCTCTTCAATAAAACTAGAGATACCAAGGGAATATTTCATGCAAAGATGGGCACAATAAAGAACAGAAACAGTATGAACCTAACAGAAGCAGAAGATATCAAGAAGAGGTGGCAAGAATACACAGAAGAACTATACAAAAAAGATCTTCATGACCCAGATAATCACAGTGGTGTAATCACTCATCTACAGCCAGACATCTTGGAGTGCAAAGTCAAGTGGGCCTTAGGAAGCATCACTACCAGCAAAGCTAGTGGAGGTGATGGAATCCCAGCTGAGCTATTTCAAATCCTAAAAGATGATGCTGTGAAAGTGTGGCACCCAATAAGCCAGCAGATTTGGAAAACTCAGCACTGGCCACAGGACTGGAAAAGGTCAGTTTTCATTCCAGTCCCAAAGAAGGGCAAGGCCAAAGAATGTTCAAACTACCACACAATTGCACTCATTCCACATGCTAACAAAGTAATGCTCAAAATTCTACAAGGTGCAGGCTTCAATAGCACATGAATCAAGAACTCCCAGATGTTCAAGCTGGATTTAGAAAAGGCAGGGGAACCAGAGATCAAATTGCCAACATCTATTGAATCATAGAAAAAGTAAGAGAATTCCAGAAAAACATCTACTTCTGCTTCATTGAGTATGCTAAAGCCTTTGACTATGTAGATCACAACAATCTGTGGAAAATTCTTAAAGAGTTGGGAATACCAGACCACCTGACCTGCCTCCTGAGAAATCTGTATACAGGTTAAGAAGCAACAGTTAGAACTGGACATGGAACAATGGACTGGTTCCAAATTGGGGAAGGAGTACGTCAAGGCTTTATATTGTCACCCTGCTTATTTAACTTATATGCAGAGTACATCATGAGAAATGCCAGCCTGGATGAAGTACAAGCTGGAATCAAGATTGCTGAGAGGAATATCAATAACCTTAGATATGCAGATGACACCACCCTAATGGCAGAAAGCAAAGAGGAACTAAAGAGCTTCTTGATGAAGGTGAAAGAGAAGAGTGTAAGAGCTGGCTTAAAACTCGACATTCAAAAAGTAAGATCATGGCATCTAGTCCTACCACTTCATGACAAATAGATGGGGAAACAATGAAAACAGTGACAGACTTTATTTTTCCTGGGCTCCAAAATCACTGCAGATGGTGACCACAGCCATGAAAATAAAAGACGCTTGCTTCTTGGAAGAAAAGCTATGACAAACATAGACAGGGTATTAAAGAAACAGAGACATTACTTTGTCAACAAAGGTCGATCTAGTCAAAGCTCTGGTTTTTCCAGCAGTCATATATGGATGTGAGAGTTGGACCATAAAGAAGGCTGAGCGCCAAAGAATTGATGTTTTTGAACTGTGGTGTTGGAGAAGACTCTTAAGAGTCCTTTGGACTGCAAGGAGATCCAACTAGTCAGTCCTATAGGAAATCAATCCTGAATATTCATTGGCAGCACTCATGCTGAAGCTCCAATACTTTGGTGACCTGATGTGAACAGCCAACTCATTAAAAAAGACCCTGATGCTGGGAAAGATGAAAAGCATGAGAAGTGGACAACAGAGGATGAGACAGTTGGATGGCATCACCGACTCAATGGACATGAGCCTGAGCAAGCACTGGGAGATGGTGAAGGACAGGGAAGCCTGGCGTGCTGCAATCCATGGGGTTACAAAGAGTTGGACACAACTGGGTGACTGAACAACAATAAGCCATATCACCTTTCCTGCTTAACAATTGTGACTGAAGAATTAGTATTTTTATTGCAAAATCAGTCAAAAAACGAGGTCCAGACCAACTTTGGAGCAGGGGTCCCCCTGAAAACTATTTTAGGAGGTGATGTGGGGGACTTTCTTGGTGGTCCAGTGGCTTACGATTCCATGTTCCCAATGTAGGAGGCCTGGGTTCAATCCCTGATCAAGGAACTAGACCCCACATGTCACAACTAAGAGTTCGCATGTCACAACTAAAAGTTCCTGTGTGCTACAACTAAGACCCAGCGCAGTCAAATAAATAAAATTACCAAAAAACACACAAAAAAATATGTGATTTGAGGGATTTCCCTGATGATCCAGTGGTTAGAGAATCTGCCCTGCACTGCAGGGGACATGGGTTCAATCCTTGGTTGGGGAACTAAGATCCTACATGCCATGGAGCAACCAAGTCCGCCAGCCACAACTACTGAGCTTGTGCACTCTGCAGCCCATGTGCTATAGAGTCTGTGCACTGCACTGAAAGATTGTGCAGGACGCAATGAAGATCCCACTACAACTAAGATCCAATGCAGCCAAATAAAGAAATATTAAAAAAAATTTTTTAAGATGTGTTTTGGATCCTTCATCCCCTCTCTTGAAAGTTCATTTCCTAAACTCCAGTACGGCCCCAGTAGCTCCAGTCTCTATGTTCAGATAGGAAATCCAAGGAAATGAACACAATCTCAGAGACACAGAAGAGATTCACAGGGCTGGCCGTCCAGCTGCATAACTAGATCTGATATCCAGTTCTTTAATTAAACTCAAAAATTCCTGGACGCACAGGTCTCAAGAAGCAGGAAGGAGCCCCAAATCTGTCCTGCTGATCAGTGCCTTTGGGAAATTCTTTCATTCAGTCTGTACTTTCCTGAAGCCCATTCCCCCCTAATTGTGAGGGTAGGAAGAGAAAAATAAACCAACAATCAATAAGTAAACAAACCAGAAGGACTTTTCTTTTCTTTGAATGGCCTTAGGTTGGCCAGGTCAACAAATCAATGCAAGGACACAGCTTCCTGAAATTATTTCTCACCCTACCCTCCCAGGGGTTTCCCAGGTGATTCAGTGGGTAAAGAATCTGCCTGCAATGCAAGAGACACATGCTCGATCCCTGGGTTGGGAAGATCCCCTAGAGAAGAGCATGGCAATCCATTCCACTATTCTTGCCTGGAGAATCCTGTAAGGTTACAGTAGCTCCTCTCCTGCAAAGAGTCACTGAAGCAAATGAGCTACACACCTCCCCCTCCAGTCCCTGTGAAAAAGGTTAGAGTTGATTTGCCTATGACTGCACTGAAAGCGTAAAGTTCCCCAGTCCTTCAAGAGTTTGGCCTAGGGATTAGCACAATTCTGGGAAATGTTTGGGATTTCAGGCTCATTCAGTTAACCCATAATCAATTTTTGAGTACTTTCTATTTTGTTTGTGCTGAGTCAGAAATAGTGAAATACCCACCAGGATCTAACCAGGACACAGATCCCACTCTTTAGCTGCTCACCGTGCAGTAAAGGAGATAAAGCATGAATTTGATGACTGTAATTAAAGGAAGAAAGTGATACATGCCACAGAGAGAGATAACCAAAGAATAATCATCATTTATATTTGAATGGGGCTTTCTGAAGTCAGTTTCCTTATATTATCTCACTTGCTCCTTGACACAACTTGTGGTGCACATCTGCCATGATTCTTATTCAGCACCGTTTCCCCCTCTGGATTAAGTGTACCCTAACCTCTCAGGGAAGAAACTCCACCTAGCCACTCTGACCCTGGGTCCTACTGCCAGGCCTGCACCGAGGGTCTGAGGTAGAACAAGTTTCCTGGGCCCCAGCCAATCCAAGCATGGAGTTCTAGCCATTAGTGAGCACCCCAGGGACAGGAACACCACTCGCTGAGGGCAATGAAAATTCAATTGGGGTTTCTTTGCTTTTGGTCACACTGCAAGCTTTGTGGGCTCTTAGTCCCTTGACCAGGGATTCAACCCAAGCCTCAGCAGTGAAAGCACAGGGTCCTAACCCACTGGTCATCCAGGGAAACTCCTAGTTAGGACTTCTGAGAAAGAGATTCCAAAGTAGGCTGCTAGATTTAGAGCACAAAGACTGTGTGTCTGTGACTGCTGCCACTCTTTGAGCCTGAGCCTGAAGGTGACAAAGCAAAAAGCAGAACTGAAAGAAGGAGAGATACCAGCTCTTGATTATATCACTTGAGCCTGGACTTCACCCATGCCTGAAGCCATCTCCGCACCTCAACTTTTCACCTATATAAACCAATAAATACTGTTTCATTAGAAGCCAGTTTGGGTTGGGTTTTTCCTGTCACTCGAAAGCAAAAGAATTACAAAAGAAACTTTAACTCCATGAGGTAGATATTTGTACCTCCATTTTATATAAGAAAAATTGAAGAATTTCCCTAGTGGGCCAGTGGCTAAGACTCTGCACTCCCAATGCAAGGGGCCCAGGTTCAATCTCTGGTCAGGGAACTAGATCCTACATGCCACAACTAAGAGTTTGTATGCTGCAGTTAAAGATCCAGCATGCCACAACTAAGACCCAGCACGGCCTTAGTAAACAAATATATTTAAAAAAAAAAAAAAGGAAAGAAGAGAAGAATTGAGGCTCAGATCGCTAAAGAGTAGAAGAACCAGGTTCTGATATCAATTTACAGATTCAGTCCTTCATACAATAGCTGCTTTCCTCAGTGACAGAAACTCAGAGGAAGCACAGGTAACGTGAGGCTAGAAAGATCAGCCAGTCTTTCCAGAAGCACCAGCTGAGCCAGACCTTGAAACACAGCTTGGATTTGACCTCATGTGATGGCAAAAGTATTCTGAGTAGTGGGAGGGAGGTTCATGAGGGAGGGGGGACATATATATACTAATGGCTGATTCACGTTGCTGTACAGCAGAAACCAATACAACATTGTAAAGCAATTATTCTCCAATTTAAAAAAATGTGTTTAAGTATTTTGGGTGAGGGGTAATATGAAAGTCAGGGATGTGAGAAATTTCAGGGGCACTTGGAAAATAGCAGGTACTTGGGTGTATCGGGAGAAATATCAATAACCTCAGATATGCAGATGACACCACCCTTATGGCAGAAAGTGAAGAGGAACTAAAAAGCCTTTTGATGAAAGTGAAAGAGGAGAGTGAAAAAGTTGGCTTAAAGCTCAACATTCAGAAAACAAAGATCATGGCATCCGGTCCCATCACTTCCTGGGAAATAGATGGGGAAACAGTGGAAATAGTGTCAGACTTTATTTTTGGGGGCTCCAAAATCACTGCAGATCGTGACTGCAGCCATGAAATTAGAAGACGCTTAGTCCTTGGAAGAAAACTTATGACCAACCTAGATAGTATATTCAAAAGCAGAGACATTACTTTGCCAACTAAAGTCCTTCTAGTCAAGGCTATGGTTTTTCTTGTGGTCATGTATGGATGTGAGAGTTGGACTGTGAAGAAGGCTGAGCGCCGAAGAATTGATGCTTTTGAACTGTGGTGTTAGAGAAGACTCTTGAGAGTCCCTTGGACTGCAAGGAGNAAAAAAAAAAAAAAGACTTCGACACTTTTTAAAGGTTGTTTAACATTTTCAAAGGAAAAACGTGTGATAGAAACCATATGTGGGCTGCAAATCTTCGCGTATTTACTATCTGCCTCTTTACAGGAAAGTCTGCCAAACCCTGCCTGTCACAGTCTGGCTCCTTGACGACTCTTGGGCACTCCCTTTGCTCATCTAGCTCCAGGCCAATTCCTTGATAAGTCTGTAGTTTCTCTAGTTACTCCACAGCCAGGCATGCTCACACCCTGAGGCCTTTGCTCCTGCTCTCTCCTTCGACCCTTTCTTCCCCAGCTAACTCTTCTACCTTCCTCAGGTCTTTACTCAAATGACTTTCTCAGAGGAGCCTTATCTGACCATGTTATTTAAAGTTACATTCCCCCTCTATACACGTCCTAACTCTCTCAGCTTTATTTTCCCTTATATCACATATCACCAACATACACTTTTATCTTTTTGTTGTCATTGCTTATTTCTTACATTCTCCAGAAGAAGAGTAAAACAACACGTGGACAGAAACCTCTGCTTTTCACTGATACATCCTCAGTGCCTAATCCTATTCCTGGTGCATTGTCAGTACTCAGTATATATTTCATGAATGCCCTTATGAGTCACAAAAACCACCCCTGTCCTCGGTTTTCTGTGTAGCACTTGCTCTAAATGCCATATTTAGGGATTTACCCACCAACTCATGACAGTGGGAACTGCAGAACAAAGCTTAACAGATATCAACTATCCAATGTAATATTTTAATCAATAAACAAATATACCTCCCATGCACCTTACAAAAGAAGGAATGAGGATTGAGGAGGCAGAAACACAGTTAAGGTGACAATCTTCTCAAGAATTTTTGCTGTGAATAGAAATGGAGAAATGGGATGACTGAGAGAGTAAATATGATCTGCTGCTGCTGCTGCTGCTGCTACTAAGTTGCTTCAGTTGTGTCCGACTCTGTGCAACCCCATAGATGGCAGCCCACCAGGCTCCCTCGTCCCTGGGATTCTCCAGGCAAGAACACTGGAGTGGGTTGCCATTTCCTTCTCCAATGCATGAAAGTGAAAAGTGAAAGTGAAGTCGCTCAGTCGTGTCTAACTCTTAGTGACTTGATGGACTGCAACCTCCCAGGCTCCTCCATCCATGGGATTTTCCAGGCAAGAGTACTGGAATAGGTTGCCATTCTAAGGAGGGTTAAAAATGGGGATACGAGGCATAATCAGATTAACACAATCAGTAGCATAGTAGAAAGTTCAGTTCAGTTCAGTTGCTCAGTCAGGTCAGACTCTGTAACCCCATGGACTGCAGCATAGGAGAAAGGAGGGAATTAAAGAAGTAGACTTCTTGGTGAGAAGAGGGCAACAAGACGTAGAGCATGAAGAAGGGGTTGACTGGTTATGGGCAAGATCTATCTTTTCTAGAACAGAACAGAAGAAGGAGCAGACTGCAATAGAGCTAAAGCCTTGTGGATGGGAAGACGAGGGAGTTCACATCTCCTGGCTTCACTTTCATGAATGAAGTGTGGGAGGTGAGGCTATCAGCTGAAACTAAGGGGTGAGCAGGATACTGGAAGTTTGAGAAGAGAGAAAAGTTAGAGACCTTACTAGAGAAATGTGAAAGGACAGCCGGCAGTTATTGAGGGACCATCTGGAGTCTGTAATCACATATTTAAACAAAAGCAGTCAGTCCAGTTGGTGATTTCTCTTAAGCAATATCCAGCTAGTTGGTTACAGGTGCAGAAAAGACGATTGTTGTTGTTCAATCGCTAAGTTGGTCTGACTCTTTGTGACCCTATAGACTGCAGCATGCCAGGCTTCCCTGTCCTTCACTATCTCCTGGAGCTTGCCCAAGTTCATGTCCATTGAGTCAGTGATGCCATCCAGCCATCTCATTCTCTGTTGACCCCTTCTCCTGCCCTCAATCTTTCCCAGCATCAAGGATCCCTTCAAATGAGTTGGCTATTTGCATCAGGTAGCCAAAGAATTGGAGCTTCAGCTTCAGCTTCAGCATGAGTCTTTCCAATGAATATTCAGGATTGGTTTTCTTTAGGATTGACTAGTTTGATCTCCTTGCTGTCCAAGGTACTCTCAAGAGTCCCAAACTCATGTCCATTGGGTTGGTGATGCCATCTCATCCTCTGTCGTCCCCTTCTCCTCCTGTCCTCAATCTGTTGCGTTCAATCAGAGTGATCATAGTAAGGCAGGGGTTATGATTGTGTGGTCTTCACACCAGCAGCATCAGAATTATTGAAAACTGGTAAGAAATGTAAAGTCTCAGTCTTCATTCAAGATGTCCTAAATCAGGAACTCAGAAGGTAGGGCCCAGCAGTTTGTTTTATCAAGCCCTTCAGGTGACCCTGACGCTACATCCAGTCAAGTTTGAGCAGCACTGCAATAAAGAGAAAGAACAAGTGACTTCCCTGGTGGTCCAGTGGCTAAGACTCTGTACTCCCAATCCAGGGAACCCAGGTTTAATCCTTGGTCAGGGAACTAGATCCCACATGCTGCAACTAAGAGTTAGCATGCTGCAACTGAAAGATTCACATGCCACAATTAAGATGCTGCGTGCCCCAACTAAGACCTGGCGCAGCCAATAAAAAAATTTTTTTTAAGGCAAAGAACAAAGAGACCTGAGGGTGTTTATAAGGGAATAATTAAATGGCAGACTAGTGAGTCTAAACTGGAAAAGAAAGAAAGTGAAGGCATGAGGGACTGACCAATAATGATAAAGTAATGGGGATCAATGGCTTAGAATATAATGTAAATAACCATAGTATGGTATATTCATTTTCTATTGCTGCCATTATATACTACCACAAATTAAGTGGCTTGGAAGGTTTCCTTGGAGGCTCTGTGGTAAAGAACCTGCCTGCCAATACATGAGACACGTGTTGGATCTCTGGGTCAGGAAGATCCCCTGGAGAAGGAAATGGCAACCCACTCCAGTATTCTTGCCTGGGAAANTTGGAAGGTTTCCTTGGAGGCTCTGTGGTAAAGAACCTGCCTGCCAATACATGAGACACGTGTTGGATCTCTGGGTCAGGAAGATCCCCTGGAGAAGGAAATGGCAACCCACTCCAGTATTCTTGCCTGGGAAATCCAGGCTCCTACGCAGAGGAGCCTGGCAGGCTACAATCCAGGGGGTCACAAAGAGTCAGACACTACCTAGCAACTAAACAACAATAAGGTGGCTTGAAATAGCACCCACTTATTATCTCATAGTTCTGTGGGTCAGATGTACCAGTACAACATAGCTCAACTGGGTCCTCTGCTCAAAGTATCAAAAAGGTTGAAATCAATGTGTTGGTTGGACTGCATTCCTCACAGGAGATTCTAAGGAAAAAAATCTGCTGAGATTATATAGGTTGCTGGCTAAATTTAGTTCCTTGAGGTAGGAGGTATGCAAGGCAAAATAGGAAAACTTTTGAAGTCACCTCCTCCCGCAGGCACACAACTATTTACAGAGCAATTATCTATGAGAACATGCTGACGATCAGAAGAACAGATTTTTCACCACTAAAGATACAAAGTGGTGGGCTTCCCTGGTGGCTCAGATGGTAAAGAATCTGCCTGCAATGCAGGAGACCCGGGGTCAGGAAGATCCCTTGGAGAAAGAAATGGCAACCCACCTCAGTATTCTTGCCTGGAGAATTCCATGGACAGAGGAGCCTGGCAGACTATAGTCCATGGGGTCCGTGGAAAGAGCTGGACATGACTGAACAACTAACACTTTCACTTTTTTCCAAGATATAAAGAAGGAACTATGATGAGATAGGTAGGAGGGGTGGAGGCATAGTACAGTCAAGACCCACACCCCAAGGAAGTGACCCACAAAGGGAAGGATCATCACAATTGCAGAGGTTCTCCCCAGGGAGTGAAAGGTCCAAGCCACATATCAGGCTCCAGAGGTCCTGCACCAGAAAGATGCAAGGCTTGTGTACAAAGAACCAGAGAATTGTGGGCACCAGAAACTCTGTTCTCAAAGGGCATGTGCAAATTCTCACAAGCTTCAAGCTCCCAGGCAGAGGCAATAATTTTAAAGGATCTTGAGTCAGATCCACTTGCTAACCTTGGAAAGCCTCCTGGAGAGGCAGGAGGCAACTGGAACTCCCCCTGGGGACACAGATTCTGACCACCACCAATTCTGGGAGATTGTTCTATCATGCAGACACTAGTCTGACAAGTGAGTTTTTGGTGTACTCTCTAGTTTATTAGCCCTGTGAAATTACCCACCCACCAGCTGGCCAGCTCCAGTCCTAGGGACTGCCCCCCTGCCCCAAGACCACATAGTCTGCCCCACCAGGTCCTACCCCCACAGTCAGCAGGCTGGCACCAGCCCCAGGCCACCCTAGGCCATGCAGCCAGTCACACAGGACTCATCTCTCCTACCACTGAGATTATACAGCCCACACAGGGGGTACCCCTAGAGCATTCAGTTCTGGTGGCCTGAGGGGAATGTACTGCTAGGCCCCATGGGATGTCTACATAAGGACAGTTCACCAAGAATGGAAAATGTTACCAACCTACCCAATACATAGAAATAAACACAGAGAATCAGACAAAATGAGGAACAGAGGAATAAGTTTCAAACTAAGGAATAAAAAAAAAATTCTAGAAGAACTAAGTGAAATGGAGATAAGCAATCTGGGTAGATAAAGAATTCAACATAATGATCATAAAAACGCTCAGTGAACATGAAGAAAAGTATAACAAAGACTCATAAAATATAAAAAAACAAACAATAACTGAATAAAAAATACACTAGAAAAAATCAATAGTAGATTAGATGACACAGTGAGATAGATCAACAAACTAGAAGAGGAGTAGAAATTACCCAAGCCAAAAAGAAAAAAAAAATTTTTTTTAATGAGGAAAGTTTAAGAGACCTCTGAGACATCATCAAGTGTATGAACATTTGCTTTCAGGATTCCCAAAAGAAGAGAGAAAGGGGGCAGAGAATTTATTTGAAGAAATAATACCTGGAAATTTTCTTAACCTAGGGAAAAAAACAGGTCCAGGAAGTCCCAAACAAGATGAACCCAAAGAGGGTCACCAAGTCACATTATAACTAAAATGGCAAAAATTAAAGATAAAGAAAGAATTTTTAAAGCAGCAAGAGAAAAAGCAACTAGTTACATGAGAACTATCATAAGGCTATCAGCTGACTTTTCAACAGAAACTTTGCAGGCCAGAAGGGAGCTGCCTGACATATTCAAAGTGATGAAAGATAAAAACTACAACAAGAATACTCTAGCCAGCAAGGCTATCATTCAGATTTTCAGGAGAGATAAAAGAGTTTTACAGACAAGCAAAAGCTAAAAGAGTTCAGCAGGATTTAACTGGCTTCACAAGAAATATAAAAAGGACTTCTCTAAGCAGAAAAGATCACAAACAGAATTATGAAAATTACAAAAAGAAAAATCTCATTGGGAAAGGTAATTAAACAGTAAAGGTAGTAGATCAAAACTTACAAAGCTAGTAGGAAGGTTAAAAGATAAAAGTAGCAAAATCACCTATATCCACAATAAGTAATTAGAAGAAAGGATACACAAACAAAAATATATAAAATATGATGTCAAAACAGGGGGGTATAAAATGCAGGGTTGTTAGAATGTGCTCAAACTTAGATTACCAACTTAAAATAACCATGTATATTTAAAGGTGGTTACATATTAATATGAACCTCATGGTAACCATAAAACAGTCAAGGTTATGGTTTTTCCTGTGGTCATGTATGGATGTGAGAGTTGGACTGTGAAGAAGGCTGAGCGCCGAAGAATGGATGCTTTTGAACTGTGGTGTTGGAGAAGACTCTTGAGAGTCCCTTGGACTGCAAGGAGATCCACCAGTCCATTCTGAAGGAGATCAACCCTGGGATTTCTTTGGAAGGAATGATGCTAAAGCTGAAACTCCAGTACTTTGGCCACCTCATGCGAAGAGTTGACTCACTGGAAAAGACTCTGATGCTGGGAGGGATTGGGGG
>SJYV01035071.1:1446103-1519236 GCA_006410875.1 Neotragus pygmaeus | reverse complement strand
ATATATATATATATATATATATATATACACTCAACCATAAAAAAGAATGAAACTTTCCCTCTGTGACAGCATGGATGGATCTAGAAGGTATTATGCTAAGTAAAATCTCAGACAGAGAAAGACAAATACCATATGATTTCACTTATATGTATAATCTAAACAACAAAACAAAGGAGTAAACATAAAACAGAAACAGACTCATAGATATGAGAACACACTGGTGGTTGCCAGTGGCTAGGTGGGGTAGGGGTAGCATGAAATAGGTGAGGAAGACAAAGAGGCACAAACTTTCAGTTATAAGATAAATAGGTCATAGGGATATAATATTCAGCATGAATATCATCAATATTTTAATAACTTTGTAGTGTGACATGATAATTAGATTTATCATAGTGATCACCTTGTATAAAAATATCACATCACTATGCTCTACACCTGAAGCTGATATAATATTGTAAGTCAATTACACTTCAATGTTAAAAAAACAAACACCTCAGGGACTTCCTGGTGGTCCAGTTCAGATTCCATGCTTCCACTGCAGGGTCCACAGATTCAATCCCTGGTCAGGAAAGTTCCACACGCCACAGAGTGCAGCCAAAAAAACCAAAACCACCACCAACTCAGTTTCATATGGTTGAAGGACTCAGGTCCCCATTCCTTACTAGCTGTCAGGCAGCAGTCCTATAACTTTTTTTTTTTTGGCTTCATTTCTTTTGCTTTTTTTAATATAAATTTATTTAATTGGAGGCTAGTTACTTTACAGTATTGTATTGGTTTTGCCATATATCAACTTGAATCCGCCATCAGCCATGGGTGTGCATGTGTTCCCCATCCTGAACCCCTCTCCCACCTCCCTCCCCGTACCATCCCTCTGGGTCATCCCAGTGNTGGAACTAAAGAGCCTCTTGATAAACGTGAAAGAGGAAAGTGAAAAAGTTGGCTTAAAGCTCAACATTCACAAAACTAAGATCATGTCATCTGGTCCCATCACTCCATGGCAAATAGATGGGGTAACAGTGGAAACAGTGACACACTTTATTTTTGGGGCTCTAAAATCACTGCAGATTGTGACTGTAGCCATTAAATTAAAAGATGCTTGCTCCTTAGAAGAAAAACTGTGATCAACCTAGGCAGAATATTAAAAAACAGAGAGATTACTTTGCCAACAAAGATCTATCTAGTCAAGGATATAGTTTTTCTCAGTAGTCATGTGTGGATGTGAGAGTTGGACTATAAAGAAAGGTGCTGCTGCTGCTGCTAAGTCACTTTAGTCATGTCCAACTCTGTGTGACCACCATAGATGGCAGCTCACCAGGCTCTCCCGNTCAAGGATATGGTTTTTCTCAGTAGTCATGTGTGGATGTGAGAGTTGGACTATAAAGAAAGGTGCTGCTGCTGCTGCTAAGTCACTTTAGTCATGTCCAACTCTGTGTGACCACCATAGATGGCAGCTCACCAGGCTCTCCCGTCCCTGGGATTCTCCAGGCAAGAATACTAGAGTGGGTTGCCATTTCCTCCTCCAATGCATGAAAGTGAAAAGTCAAAGTGAAGTCGCTCAGTCATGTCTGATTCTTAACGATCCCATGGACTGTAGCCTACCAGGCTCCTCCGTCCATGGGATTTTCCAGGCAAAAGTCCTGGAGTGGGGTGCAAAGAATTAACACCTTTGAAGTGTCATGTTGGGGAAGACTCTTGAGAGTGAAAGGTCATTGTTGAATCACAATGCTGGGATTCTTGGCCTCTGGAGGAGAAGAATTCCATCCAGGGCCAGAGATGAGGCTAGATCACTCAGAGCTTTCATGTAATAAAGTTTTATTAAAGTATAAAGGAGATAGAGAAAGCTTCTTACACAGACATCAGAAGGGGGCAGAAAGAATGCCCCCCTGCTAGTCTTTAGCTGGATGTTATATAGTCACCAGCAATCTGTTAATGAAAGAAAGGAATGTCTCAAAACTTAGAATGGCCCCAGGCCCCTCACTCATAAGATGTATTTTGGGATAACCTTGGCTCCAAATGGTTTNACGGAGATGTGTATAAGAGACAGGTATAGTGTATACCTTACTATTCAGGTATCAGCTAAGACTATATAGGTCCCTATTTGTTGTAAATTCTTAATTTGTTGTAAACTTAATAACTTTCTGGATGTTAACAACTTCATTGGAAAGTAAATCATTTTTAATGTCAGTGACCTTTAAAAACAAGCATTCTGATATATTATCTTTAAAAAAAAAAGTCTACAAACAATAAATGCTGGAGAGGGTGTGGAGAAAAGGGAACCTTCTTGCACTGTTGGTGGGAATGTAAGTTGACACAGCCACTATGGAAGATGGTATGGAGATTCCTTAAAAAGCTAGGAATAAAACCATGATATGACCCAGCAATCCCATTCCTAGGCATATACCCTGAGGAAACCAAAATTGAAAAAGACGTATGTAACCCAATGTTCATTGCAGCACTATTCACAATAGCTAGAACATGGAAGCAACCTAGATGTCTACCAACAGATGAATGGATAAAGAAGTTGTGGTACATACACACAATGGAATATTACTCAGACATAAGGAACACATTTGAGCTAGTTCTAATGAGATGAATAAACCTAGAACCTATTATACAGAGAGAAATAAGTCAGAAAGAGAAAGATAAGTATTGTATACTAAAGCATATATATGGAATCTAGAAAGATGGTACTGAAGAATTCATTTGTAGGGCAGCAATGGAGAAACAGACATAAACAGCAGACTTACGGACACGGGAAGGAGGAGGAAAGGGTGAGATGTATGGAGAGAGTAACGTGGAAACTTACATTCAGTTTAGTTCAGTTCAATCACTCAGTCGTGTCCAACTCTTTGCGACCCCATGAACTGCAGCATGCCAGGCCCCCCTGTCCATCACCAACTTCCAGAGTTCACTTAAACTCACGTCCATTGAATCAGTGATGCCATCTAGTCATCTCATCCTCTGTCATCCCCTTTTCCTCTTGCCCTCAATCCCTCCCAGCATTAGTCTTTTCCAATGAGTCAACTCTTCCCATGCGGTGGCCAGAGTACTGGAGTTTCAGCTTTAGCATCATTCGTTCCAAAGAACATCCAGGACTGATCTCCTTTAGAATGGACTGGTTGGATCTCCTTGCAATCCATGGGATTCTCAAGAGTCTTCTCCAACACCACAGTTCAAAAGCATCAATTCTTCGGTGCTCAGCTTTCTTCNATTGATATCGTTCCATGGGTTTTTGAAAATTAACAGAAGGAATGCTAAAAGCAAAACGTTTACAGTCCTGTGGCACAAGGGGAATAGTATAGAAACAATCCTTTAGATCTATGATGATAATGTAAAAATTTTTTGGTATAGCGGAGGGGGTAGGCAATCTAGGCTGTAAGGCCCCCATAGGTATTATAGTTTCATTAACCTTTTTGAGATCTTGCAACAGCCTCCATTTTCCAGATTTTTTTTTTTTAATAACAAAAATTGGGGAATTCCAGGGGGAAGATTTTGAGTGGCTAAGCTTTCTATCATGGCAATGGTAAAAGGAGCTGTGGGACCGTATTGTGAACAAGCAGTTTTTAGTTCCTTCAATTGCTTAAAAGGCAGTGCTTCGTAAAAGCGTTGATTATTATTTTCAAAAACAGGAAATGCCAAAGAAAAATCAGAAACAATCTCACCCAATCCTTGTGCTTGCTTCAGTGCCTTTTGCAGTGGGGACACGGTCTCGGCTTGTGGAACAGGTCCAGGAGGGGGATCTAAGCCAGCTATAACAGAAGGAGCATAAGCGGGTGGAAAAGGANCCTGTTACATCCTGGAGAGCTGTGTTCCAAGAACCAGTTAAGGAAGTTCACACTTCTGGTGTCTTGCCTGACGTTCAGAGCTCCCCATCCATCGTCACAGAAGCATTGGCCAGAGAGGACGTACATGCTCTATATCCTGAAGGAGGCCAGGGGAGACAGCAAAGATTCAGGTAGGTGGTGCATTCAACTCCATCTCCCACCCACCCACACTTCCCTGGGAGCCAGGTCTCTCCAGTGATGCCAAAGTGGTACTCCTTAACTATCTCTCTATTCCTGAAGTACGGGTTGTCTGGAAAGGAAAATACCAGCTTGCAGAGGAGCTGGGGATTTCCTCATTCTGGCACCTGCCAGGACCGGGAGGATGGAAAAGGTGAAGATGCACAAGTTTCTAGGGTCCGCCGCTTCTCTGCCAGACAGGCATCAGCATCTTCTGCTCTTCTTTTTGAATGGCTCATGATGAACACACGCAGCCGAGTCATAGGATCCCCCAACCTCCACTTGCCTGCCCAGCTACTACACCCAGGTATCCTTAGGCTCCCTCTCTGCCCTTCAAAGACATTATGTAGATAAACGACTCTTCATCCAGGTCTGTATGCATGATGGTCATCTGGCGGTGGTTCATAATCTGTTCAAAATCAAGATCCAGTCATGCCACATGCCGGGAAAGAAAGAGTCTCCTAACAGTGTTAGCCTCGGGCAGAGCCAGGGCACCAGAAGAGGCATCTGTAAATCTTCCATTTTGGGATGACTTGTTTCCCTTTGGGACCACCCATACTTCAGCCACAGACAGGTCTTATAGGTGTACCATTTNCACGACCCAGAGAATCACAATGGTGTGATCACTCACCCAGAGCCAGATATCCTGGAATGTGAGGTGAAGTGGGCCTTAAGAAGCATCACTATGAACAAAGCTGGTGGAGGTGATAGAATTCCAGTTGAGCTACTTCAAATTCTAAAAGATGATGCTGTGAAAGTGTGGCACTCAACATGCCAGCAAATTTGGAAAACTCAGCAGTGGCCACAGGACTGGAAAAGGTCAGTTTTCATTCCAGTCCCAAAGAAAGGCAATGCCAAAGAATGTTCAAACTACCACACAATTGCACTCATCTCACACACTAGTAAAGTAATGCTCAAAATTCTCCAAGCTAGGCTTCAACAGTATGTGAACCGTGAACTTCCAGATGTTCAAGCTGGTTTTAGAAAAGGCAGAGGAACCAGAGATCAAATTGCCAACATCCATTGGATCACTGAAAAAGCAAGAGAATATCAGAAAAACTTCTACTTCCACTTTATTGTACTCCAAAGGCTTTGACTGTGTAGATCACAACAAACTGTGGAAAATTTTTAAAGAGATGGGAATACCAGACCACCTTACCTGCCTCCTGAGTATGCAGGTCAAGAAGCAACAGTCAGAACTGGACACGGACTGATCCCAAATTAAGAAAGGAGTACGTCAAGGCTGTATCTTGTCACCTTGCTTATTTAACTTATATGCAGAGTAGTACATCATGCGAAATGCCAGGCTGGATGAAGCACAAGCTGGAAACAAGATTGCAGGGAGAAATTTCAATAACCTCAGATATGCAGATGATACCACCCTTATGGCAGAAAACGAAGAACTAAAAAGCCTCTTGATGAAAGTGAAAGAGGAGAGTGAAAAAGCTGTCTTAAAACTCAACATTCAAAAAACAAATGTCACGGCATCCGGTCCCATTACTTCATGGCAAATAGTCAGGGAAACAATGGAAACAGTGAGACTTTTTTCGGGGGGCTCCAAAATCACTGCAGATGGTGACTGCAGCCATGAAATGAAAAGATGCTTGCTCCTTGGAAGNTGTCACGGCATCCGGTCCCATTACTTCATGGCAAATAGTCAGGGAAACAATGGAAACAGTGAGACTTTTTTCGGGGGGCTCCAAAATCACTGCAGATGGTGACTGCAGCCATGAAATGAAAAGATGCTTGCTCCTTGGAAGAAAAGCTATGACCAAACCAGACAGCATATTAAAAAGCAGAGACATTACTTTGCCTCTTCTTTCTTTTTGCAATGGTCCTTACGCTGGACTCATTTGTCTTGAAATGGTGGGCAACCGCAGCTACAGATTTCAATTTACAGTACATATCAAGCAATTCAACTTTTTCTTATGATGTCATAACTGTTCTCTGCTTCTTGGGAGCACTTCCAACAGCACTAGCAACACTTTGTATGGGTCCTACAATGTTACTTAAGGTTTATCGTACTGCTTTAAACACAACGAAAAGTACATAAGAACCAAGACAGATCACTTCTTACTGTAATATGCTATTTACTGAACAGAGCAGTTAAGTAACTGCTCATGTGGAGATGATTAGCCTCACAAAGCCTTTTAAGCAGATACAACACTTGAGCTCACTGCAATAGCAACAGGACGTGGCTGTGAAATTATTACAGTAGTACAGTATGTACCACAGTTAATTTATGCAGCTATGATTTAATACTGCATCTTCATGTTTGTTTACATCTCTCTGGCCTTCCAGTGGTGCCATGGATGGTCTCTGTTTGTGTACCTAAGTTTTGATAATTTTAACTTTTTATAATAGATCTGTGTAAATTTTTTGGTAGTAAATGGTAAAACGACTAGTAACTACATATATATATTTTATTCATTCATGACATATCAAGCTTTTTAAAAATGTTTCACTATTTCTAGGCTATGTGTTTTGTATTTGAGTTTTCTCAAATTATCACAAATATAAAAAAATTTCCAATATATTTATTTTAAAATTCTGCATCTAACTGGACCCACACAGTTCAAACTCATGTTGTTCAAGGGGGAGCTGTATTGCAAGGTATATTATAATTAATTTTTTATGTTCCCAATTTTTTCTGAGAGTTTTGGGTCAAATAAAATGCCTCTATCTGAAGAATAAAATGCATAAGTAATATTAATATTAATTTGTTAAGTCTTGGTAAAGCCTTTCTTGGTATGTTTCCCCGGAATTAAGTGAGTGAAGCTAAGTGGGCAATGGTTCTTTTGAAAGTTAGGTGCTTTCCAATTCTTTTGCTTTCAACAAAACTGAAAATTGAGGTGTCAGCTGACAGGTTGTTAAAAATAATTTTGATAATAAATTGCTATGTGATTTTTGGCATTTGATTCAGAAAGGGCTCAAATAATTGAGAAAGTCTACAATATCAAAACTCATTTCCCCCAACACACCAACAGTCAATTAATCATTGACAAAGGAGGTAAGAATATGCAATGGCAAAAAGATAGTCTCTTCAGCAAGTGATGTTGGGAAAGCTGGACAGCTGCACATCAGTGATTTCAGAACACACCCTTACACCATACACGAAAATAAACTCAAAATGGCTTAACAACTTAAACATAAGACATGATACCATAAAACTTTTAAACGAGAACATGGGTGGAACATTCTGACATAAATCATACCAATTTTTTTTAAGTTCAGTCTCCCAACGCAATAGAAATAAAAGCAAAAAAATAAAAAATGAGATCTAGTCAAAAATCACAAGCTTTTGTATAGCAAGTGAAAGTTGCTCAGTCATGTTTGACTTTTTGCGACCCCATGGACTATACAGCCCATGGAATTCTCCAGGCCAGAATACTGGAGTGGGTGTCCTTTCCCTTCTCCAGGGGATCTTCCCTACCCAGGGATCAAACCAAGGTCTCCCATATTCCAAGCAGATTCTTTACCAGCTGAGCCACAAGGGAAGCCCAAGAATACTGAAGTGGGTAGCCTATCCCTTCTCCAGCAGATCTTCTCGACCCAGGAATCGAACTGGGGTCTCCTGCATTGCAGGCAAATTCTTTACCAACTGAGCTATGAAGGAAGCTCCTTTGTATAGTAAAGGAATCCATAAAAAAAAAAAAATGAAAAGACAATCTATGGACTAGGAGAAAATATTTATAAATGATGCAAGCAACAACAACTTAATCTTCAAAATATACAAACAGCTCATACAACTCAATAACAAAAAGCAAACAACCCAACCAAAAAATGGGCAGAAGACCTAAGTAGCTATTTCTCTAAAAAAGACATATAAATGAACAATAGGTACATGAAAAAATGCTCAACACTGCTAATCATTAGAGAAATCCAGATCAAAACTACGAGATACCACCTTCACCAGGCACAGCAGCCATCATTAACGTCTCCAAATAATAAATGCTGGAGAGGATGTAGAGAAAAGGGATCCCTCCCACACTATTGGTGGGAATGTAAATTGGTGCAGCACTATGGAGAACAGTATGGAAGTTATTCAGAAAACTAATAATTGAGTTGCCATATGATCCAGCAATCCCACTCTGGACACATATCTGGAGAAAACTATAATTCAAAAAGATATATGCACCCTTATGTTCATAGCAGCACTTACAATAGCCAAGAAACAACTTAAATGTCCAGTGATGGATAAATAAGACTTGGTGCATATATACAATGGGATACTACTCAGCCACTGGAAAAAAAAATGAAATAATGCCATTTGGGGCATTCCTTCTCTTTTTTGTTGTCCCTGTCTTTTTGTCTCCACCAGCGCCAGGCGAACAGGCCCAGCAGCACCACAGTGAGGAGCAACAGGAGGACGATGCCTGTGACAGCACCCACCCAGTGCCGCCCTGAACCCAGTGCTGGGCTGATCTTGGAATAGGGATTCAGCTCCTCCATCAAGAGGGCAGCTGCGGGTGGAGGCAGGGGCTGGGCCGGGAGAAGGCCCACTTGCTCTTCAAATCACCTCACCCTGGGGCCTAGACTCCCCTCATCTTAGGAGACCAGGGTTCTGGTCTTGGCCTGTTCCTCAATCCCTTCAACCTCACCTCTGTGTGTCTAGATATTATCATTCTAAATGAAATTAGGTCAGAAAGAGAAAGACAAATACCATATGATATCGCTTCTATGTGGAATCTAAAATATGACACAAGTGAACCTATCTACAAAACAGAAACAGGCTCACAGACATAGAACACAGACTTGTGGTTGCCAAAGGAGCGGGTATGCAGGGAGGGAGGGAGGGTTGGACTGGGAGTTTGGAATTAGCAGATATAAACTGTTATATATAGAATGGATAAACAACAAGGTTCTACTATACAGCACAGGAAACTACATTCAATATCCTGTAATAAACCATGATGGAAAAGAATATACAAATATATGTATAACTGAGTCAAATTTGCTGTATGGTAGAAATTAACACAACATTGTAAACCAACTATCAGTTCAGTCACTCAGTTGTGCCCGACTCTTTGTGACCCCATGAACTGCAGCATGTCAGGCCTCCCTGTCCATCACCAACTCCTGGAGTTTACTCAAACTCATACCCATTGAGTTGGTGATGCCATCCAATTGTTTCATACTCTTGTTGTCCCCTTCTCTTCCCGCCTTCAATCTTTCCAACATCAGCATCTTTTCAAATGAGTCAGCTCTTCGCATCAGGTGGCCAAAGTATTGGAGTTTCAGCTTCAACATCAGTCCTTCCAAAGAATATTCAGGACTGATTTCCTTTAGGATGGACTGGTTGGATCTCCTAGCAGTCCAAGGGACTCTCAAGAGTCTTTTTCAACACCACAGTTCAAAAGCATCAATTCTTCAGCGCTCAGCCTTCTTCACAGTCCAACTCTCACATCCATACATGACTACTGGAAAAAACATAGCCTTGACCAGATGGACCTTTGTTGACAAGGTAATGTTTCTGCTTGTTAATATGCTGTCTAGATTGGTTATAACTTTTCTTCCAAGGAGCAAGCGTCTTTTAATTTCATGGCTGCAATCACCATCTGCAGTGATTTTGGAGCCCCCAAAAATAAAGTCGGTTACTCTTTCCACTGTTTCCCCATCTATTTGCTATGAAGTGATGGGGCCAGACGCCATGATCTTAGTTTTCTGAATACTAAGTTTTAAGCCAGCTTTTTCACTCTCTTCTTTCCCTTTCATCAGGAGGCTCTTTAGTTCTTCACTTTCTGCCATAAAGGTGGTATCACCTGCATATCTGAAGTTATTAATATTTCTCCTGGCAATCTTGATTCCAGCTTGTGCTTCATCCAGCCCAGCATTTCTCATGATGTACTCTGCATATAAGTTAAATAAGCACAATATACAGCCTTGACGTATTCCTTTTCCTATTTGGAACCAGTCTGTTGTTCCATGTCCAGTTCGAACTGTTGCTTCCTGATCTGCATACAGACTTCTCAAGAGGCAGGTCAGGTGGTCTGGTATTCCCATCTCTTGAAGAATTTTACAGTTTGTGATCCACATAAAGGCTTTGGCCCTAGTCAATAAAGCAGAAATAGATGTTTTTCTGGAACTCTCTTGCTTTTTCCATGTTCCATTGGATGTTGGCAACTTGATCTCTGGTTCCTCTGCCTTTTCTAAAACCAGCTTGAACAATTGGAAGTTCATGGTTCACATACTCTTGAAGCCTATTTTGGAGAATTTTGAGCATTACTTTACTAGCATGTGCTGCTGCTGCTGCTAAGTCACTTCAGTCGTGTCCGACTCTGTGCCACCCTGTGAGATGAGTGCAATTTTGTGGTAGTTTGAACATTCTTTGGCATTGCCTTCCTTTGGGATTGGAATGAAAATTGACCTTTTCCAGTCCCGTGGCCATTGCTGAGTTTTCCAAATTTGCTGGCATATTGAGTGCCGCACTTTCACAGCATCATCTTTTAGGATTTGAAATAGCTCAACTGGAATTCTATCACCTCTACTAGCTTTGTTTGTAGTGATGCTTCCTAAGGCTCACTTGACTTCACATTCCAGGATGTGTGGCTCTAGGAAGTCACCATTGTGATTATCTGGGTCGTGAAGATCTTTTCCGTACAGTTCTTCTGTGTATTCTTGCTACTTCTGTTAGGTCCATACCATTTCTGTCCTTTATTAAGCCCATCTTTGCATGAAATGTTCCCTTGGTATCTCTAATTTTCTTGAGAGATCTCTAGTCTTCCCCATTCTATTGTTTTCCTTTATTTCTTTGCACTGATCACTGAGGAAGGCTTTCATCTCTCTCCTTGCTATTCTTTGGAACTCTGCATTCAAATGGGTATATCTTTCCTTTCCTCCTTTGCTTTTGGCTTCTCTTCTTTTCACAGCTATTTGTTAAGTCCTCCTCAGACAACCATGTTGCCTTTTTGCATTTCTTTTTCTTGGGGATGGTCTTGCTCCCTGTCTTCTGTACAATGTCATGAACCTCCGTCCATAGTTCATCCGGCACTCGGTCTATAAGATCTAGTCCCTTAATCTATTTCTCACTTCCACTGTATAATCATTAGGGATTTGATTTAGGTCATACCTGAATGGTCTAGTGGTTTTCCCTACTTTCTTCAATTTAAGTCTGAATTTGGCAATAAGGAGTTCATGATCTGAGCCACAGTCAGCCCCCAATCTTGTTTTTGCTAACTGTATAGAGCTTCTCCATCTTTGGCTGCAAAGAATATAATCAGTCTGATTTTAGTGTTGACCATCTGGTAAGGTCCATGTGTACAGTCTTCTCTTGTGTTGTTGGACGAGGGTGTTTGCTATGACCAGTGTGTTCTCTTGGCAAAACTCTATTAGCCAATAAAATAAAAATTTTAAAAACTCCTATTCTCATTTACTTATTTTTGTGAACAATGTAATATTTAACCACCAATACACAAACAAAAACATAGGGCCATCCATCTCATTAACAAAAACATTTTTACTAAAATTTTTTTCATGTTTAATGATTATTTATCATAATTTATAATACATTTATATTGTTCTGACCAATTATGTACTACTAATAATTATGATGCTAATTCAGCCCAGAAGAAATTTAATATCTATTATCTGATCATCTTAGGAAATTTTTTTAAATTTCAATTCATATCTTTTTCTTGTTATATAACATAATAATAATCAATAAAGACTATTAAGGATAAAAATGTTATATCAGGATAAAATTCCATAGAGAGAAGTACAATGGATTTTTCTAGTTTAAGGAAAAGACGTAACATAAAATTCCAACTTTAAAGAACTTTTTTAAAAAGTTAATAATAGTGGGCATCAAACTGCCATGGTATTTAAGTCCTATTGATACACTTTTAAGGTTTTATACCAGTTTTAAATGTCAATATATGCAATGAGCCATAAATTACATCCTTTGAAATTATTTAAACTTATAATACAAATTCAAAACATGATTGTGTGAAATACATAAGCTTAAACATTTGAAGACTGCTGAAGACAACATCAGGAAATACTTGCCAAGAATAGGTGTATTCTCTCCCTGGTGGTTCAGTCGGTCAAGAATCTGCCTGCAATGTGGGAGACCTGAGTTCAACCCCTGTATTGGGAAGATCCCCTGGAGGAGGGTATGCCAACCCACCCCAGTACTCTTGCCCGGAGAATTCCCATGGATAGAGGAGCCTGATGGGCTGTAGTCTATGGGGTCGAAAAGAGTCAGACATGACTGAGCACAGTAGTTGTATAAATGAATCTTTGCTAAATTTAATTAGCAGCAAATTTAAGACCAAGAGGAGATTGTTACCATAATCCATTCACTTCTTATGTTTATTGATCGACTGGCCCCTCTGTGCTGGGAACTGTACTATGATCTGGAGATCAAATAGCATCCACGGTCCTGCCCTTGTGGAGTTGACAGGCCTGGAGAAAAGCAATGAGGCCTAAACCAGGGTAGTAGCATCAAGAGTGGAGGTAAGGGAACAGATGTCAGTATTACTGACACTTGCTGACTTATCTCTGTGTCTGTGTCTTTATTGCATATCTTTCTTTTAAAAAAAATAAGACCAACTTGCTGAAAGTCTAAGTCCAAATATTGAAGGCACAGATGGAAGGCCTCCTTGAACCTGAGTGCTTTTATGACCCAAGCCCCATCAAAATTTTAAATAACAAAAATAATTCCTGCTCATTTTAAGAACTCAAGTTAAGTCAAATGTAAAAGTGAACAGTTAGACAGCATATTAAAAAGCAGACACATTACTCTGCCAACAAAGGTCCATCTAGTCAAGGCTATGGTTTTTCCAGTAGTCATGTATGAGTTGGACTGTAAAGAAAGCTGAGCACCGAAGAATTGATGCTTTTGAACTGTGGTGTTGGAGAAGACTCTTCAGAGTCCTTTGGACTGCAAGGAGATCCAACCAGCCCATCCTAAAGATCAGTCTTGGATGTTCATTGGAAGGACTGATGTTGAAGCTGAAACTCCAATACTTTGGCCACCTGATACGAAGAGCTGACTCATTTGAAATGATCCTGATGCTGGGAAAGACAGGACAGGAGGAGAAGGAGACGACAGCGGATAACATGGTTAGATGGCATCATCGACTCAATGGACATGCGTTTGGGTAGGCTCCTGGAGTTGGTGATGGACAGGGAGGCCTAGCGTGCTGCAGTTCATGGGGTTGCAAAGAGTCAGACATGACTGAGCGACTGATCTGAACTGAACTGAACTGAGCCTCTTTGTCCTGTTCAATCTCACTTCTGTAAAAAGACAGCTGTTACAAAATGGGATGATTTCTATGATACCAGACCCAAGTGGAGGAGGATATAGAGCGGATCAAAGATGAGTGGGCCAGACTCCTGTGTCACGCTGTCCTGGATCCAAATCTTTGCTTGCCTTGATGGTCTAAATCAACATGGCAAGTTACACACATGGATACACTCAAGATTGTAAAAGATGAAACTGTGACATGGTTTATGTTTCCAGCTGGCTCTGACTCCAGGGCCCCGGGGTATCCGTCTGTGTGTAGCCCCTACAGGCCAAAGCCTAGTCCCCATCCATTTCAGTCCTTTCAGAGACTTGGATGTTTGAAAATCCCGCTCAGTCTCAAAATTGGTCTCAGCACTGCTTCCACTAGTCAACATGTCCTGCCCCAGGAGTTGACCTGCTGCAGACAGTACCCAGGGGCAGGGTCTCAGCCTACACAGCTTCCCTGAACAGCTGTTTGGGAAACTTTGGAATTCTGATCCTGTATTTGTGCCTCCTTGACTTAAGGCAGGCCCAGACGTTCCCGGCAGCAAAAAAGCAAGCAGATTTGCCAGAGGAGTACCAGCCAGTTCAGTTCATTCTGCTTTCATTTTTCCCACCTATGAGGTGTTTGGCAGCTCGTGTAAGTGTTGATAACCCTATGAGACTGAGACAAATTCCCTGCTCAAGGAACACAGTAGCTCTTTCATTTACTTGTACACTTCACCTTTTAACTCAGGAAAGCTCTGGCAGGACACAGCACCGCTTTTCTCCACATTTTCCGTATTGCAGGAGCAGAGAAAGCATTTGATGAAAGACTGAGCGAATGAATGAATGAACACATAACTAAATGGTTTCTGTAAATTTCAGTTTTTTAAGTCTGTCACTTGAAAAATATGCTTCCATTCCCTGTCTTGATTCAGGTCTTCATAATCTCTTACCTGTACCCTATACCCTGTACCCAGCCCAGAAAGAGTCTCAGCATTATCCTTATACCTGTTCTTGGCATCGTCCATCACTCCATTTCAGCTTTACCATCACAGTCTGCCTTGGACACCATCTGACTCAGTTCATTATGCTCTAAATTCAACCATTCATTCATTCAACAAACATGTATTGAGGGACCTCCCTGGTGGTCCAGTGGCTAAAACTTCATCCTCCTGACGCGGGGGGCCCAGATTCGATCCTTGGTCGAGGAACTAGAGCCCACATACCACAGCTAAAAGTTTGCAAGCCACAACTAAGACCCAGTGCAGCCAAATAAATAAATAATTTTGTAATATGTATTGAGCATCCACTATGTTCCAGGTATTGCTCTGGCTCCTTGGGACACATCAATAAATTTAAAAAGACAAAACAAATATCAGTGTTCTGCAAGGGCTCATATTTGAATAAATATGTTACATCATAGGTTATACTATAAAAAGTTAGATAAAAAAGAAAGGAAACCAGCATAAAAGCGCAGGGTGAAAGATGCTGCCAGGAGCTGTCCCACTGAGAAAGTAAGGTAAGTGAGCTGAGCAAAATCTTAAGAAAGTGGGGAAAGAAGACAAGGAGGATAGCTGAGAGAAGGATGTTCTAAGTAGAGAGAACTGAGGCAGGGTGTGTCTGACATGACTCAGGAACGACAAGAAGACCCTGTTGCTGGAGCAAAGTGAATGATGACAAGAACAGTAGAAGCCAGAGGTGCAGTCCTCTAGATCAGATCACATAGGACTTTGTCAGACGGTCTTGAGCAGAGGGACTTGCTCTGACATGTTTGAAAAGAATTCCTCTGGCTTCTGAATGGAGAACAGACTCCTGGAGGTGGGGGTGGATTCAAAAGCAGAGGAAATTGTAGAGGCTACTGCAGTAACTCAGGCAAGAAATAACTAAGAGTGCCTCTGACCAGGATGGTAGCAGTGCAAGTGGTGAGCAGTGTATGGATTCGATTCTGGATATATTTTGAAGACAGAGCTGTAGGAATTTCCTGACAGGTTGGAGGTAGGAGGTGAGAGAAAAAGTAAAGAACGACTCTCAGGCTTTATTTAGTCTGAGCAATGGAAGAAGAGCACACTCATCAATTGAAGCAGGGGAGGCTGTGCAAGGAGCAGTACAAGGGGTAAGATTAGATGTTTGCATGTAGACACATTGACCTTGGGTTGTCTTTTAAACTTTTAAGTGGAGATGTCAAGTAGACAACTGGATAAATGACTAGGGAGAGAGATCTGGGCTGGCTCTCTCATGGCTTCCCATGTTTTAAATATGGAGTTCACTGACATCTCCAAAATCAGCTGACTTGTCCCTTAAGCTGCAATTTCTTAAATTCCGTTGCCTACTTGATTTATTCATTTAGCTTTCTAACAGGCATCTCAGATTTAACATGTCCAAAACTAAGTTCCTAATTCTCTGACTCCCTCTATAAAACACAAACAGAAGAACAAACAATAAAAAATTTTAAATATGGCAGTTCCATTCTTTCTAAAACTTTAAGCCATCACTGACTCTTTCTTTCAAACTTCACATTCAAACCATCAACAAATGCTGCTGGATCCATGCCCAGGCCATCTGTACCACCTTTACCAATGCACCCTGGTTCAAAGCACCGTATCATCTCTTGCCTGAATTATTAACAACCTCCAAACTCTGACAGTCTGACAATCAAATTGATTATTTTAAAAGGTAAATCAGAGTATCTCATTCCTCTCAAAACCCTCAAATGGCTCCACTATCACAGTATGTGGTACAATCCACCAGTCTGCTTGCACCCCCTTCATTTCCCACTTACTCCACTTCCATCACACAGGCTTCCTCCCACAGGCCAAGCACATGCCCCTGCCTCAAAGCCTTTGCACTGGTGTTTCTTCTGCCATGAAAGCCCCCTCCCCAGATTTGCAAAATGGCTGCTCTTTCACCTCCTTCGTATCTCTGCTCAAATGTTACATCAGAAAAAAATCTTCCCCAACTACTCTACACAAAAGCAGTACACCTAATCTCCCTCACCTGGCTTCATTTCTCTCTGTTGCACTTATGATTATCAGACAAGATAATACATAATACCTAATATTTAATATATATGTTTATTGTATGTCTCCCTAACTAGAATGTGAGCTTCACAGTAGCACAGACTTTGTTTTGTTCACTTCTCTATCCTCAGTGCTTGGACCAGCGCCTGGCAAATAGTAGACATTCACTAAATATTTGCAAGAGGAAGGAAAGAGGGAAGGAAGAAAGGAAGGCTGGCTTCTTTGGACCTTAAGGGTTCATCATGACACCAGAAACTGGATGGAGAAAAAAAGACCTCAGCACAAACTCTTGAACACAAGTTCATGGCAAAACCACCGGCGCCCCCACCCCGCCCCACCACACAGACCTTCAATAACTTAAAACCCATGAAAATGTACAACAAAGGGAGATGTGACATATGCTTGTGGGGTGGAAAAGTATACAGCCATTAAAAACACTAATTATGAAGACACCAAAATGTCTATAGTATGTTAAAAGTAGCAGACTGTGAAATAGAACAGGTCTCTATATAATTACTGTGCTGCTATAATTACAGCAATGCAAATGTGTGCACACAGGAGAGCTGATGTTTAAAACAAAATAAATTACTGTGTTAGGCCTATTAGTGGCATTGTGGGTGGTTTTATAATCTTTTTTTTTTTCCTTTACAATTAAAAAAAAATCTTGTATTCTTTCTTCCTTAAAAGGAGCACGTTTTAACTCCCTGGGCACACTGGCTGAGGAAAATCCCAGCCCAGTGAAGTCAGCACCCAAGTTTCCCCAGAGACTCCCCTGCGTGGAGGAGGGGTCCTGGGCCGCGCCTGCAGCCAGGGCTGCCCCAGAGGCTGAAACCCAGTGGTAAGTGAGGCATAGAGCGTTTGCATGACTAATCCAGGGAAAAAAACCCACCAGAGACTTATTTCTATTTAAGCACAGAGAAATGCAGAAGTAGATCTACGTGAACCTAATTTGTCTTTAAAATGAAACCAACCGTGCCCCTGAGGCTTTTTGGGGGGTGGTGGAAGGGGCTTCTGTAAGGAGAGAAAGTCAAGTCCAGGCTGTAATGACCCTCCTGGAGAACCAAACACTTCCACTGGGGTCCAGATTCGTGGGCCTCGGGTCGTCCTCAGGGTAACCTCCGTGTTAGTGCTGAGAGGTCTCAATCTAGAAATCCACTGAATGTTAAGCTTTTCATAACCAAATTAAAGTTATGTACATTGGTCATCATAAAAGCTACTGAATTTCTTACTAGAAAAAGGCATTTCAGGGTTGTCATGGACTCCTTAAATCCTAAACAATCTTATTTGGCCTTGTACCCCTAGATTAAAAACTCCTGCTGCATCTGCTACATACATTGTGTATGACGTGAACATTCTTTTTCATCTGTTGATAGGTTTGTGATTAATAAATACAAATAAGTACAGATTAAAAGAAATACTGAATTCAGAGACTTTGTTGTTGTTATGTTCTCCAAAGAGAGATTAAACGCCCCTACAGGTGCAGGAGCACGTTAAAGGGGGTCTTCCATCCCACGGGTCCCCTATCCCTGCAGCAAGGCTGAACCCCCAATGGCCCTTCTAAGACAGTGGGTCCTGCCCTTGCGGGTCCCGGGGCCCAGGCATTGGAAGGCGCCTGTGCTTTTCGGGTTTGTTTTTTTTTTTTCCACGGAAATGCTGCAACCGCTGGTTGGCTCACCTGTATTTTAAGTTTTACTCTCCAATTATCACTGGGTTTTCCGGACGCAGACTGTCAGCCAGTGTCTAAAAAAATCACCAGCACGGTCCTGAGCGCGTGGCGCAGCCCTCGAGGGCGCTCCGGCTGAGCGCCCTGGGGAGGAGCCCTGAGGCGCCCGGGCGTAGGCGGCCGGCCGGGCCGCGGCCAACCGCGGAATGTCCTGCCCGCGAGCTCCCCCGCCTGGGCGCGCCGGGAGGCCCTGCCGAGACCAGGGAGCGCGCGGCGTTCCCGCGCGGAGGGGCGCGCCGGGCGTGGCGGCGGGGGGGGCGCCTTTCGGCGCCGGCTCCCGACAGGCCTCGGCGCCGGCCTGAGCGGCGCCAGGCCAGAGACGGTGCGGTTCCCGAACCCCCTCTGCCCCGGCGGCTCGCTGACTGAAGGGAGACCGTGAGCAGAGGGGCGCCCGCGCCAGCCTGTTCCTCATCGCTGACGACTCCAAGACGACCCCTCTCCCGGCTCTCTTCTCATTCCCCGAGATGCCCCCAAACCTGATTTCCACACTGGCGACCAAACTTGGCTGGTTCGAGAATCCCCGGCCTGCCTCCGTCCGAGACTCATCTGACAATAGCATCTGGCACACGTTCTGTATGTATGCGTCTGCTGAATAAATAAAATATTTTACTTTTCATGTTTGAACGGTGTCTGCTTCAACAACATTTCAACAGTGAGCTCCTTGTTAGGAGTGGGTACAGTCCGTGATGTGCTGAGAAGGATGGGGGGCGGCCGAGGAAGTGGGAAAAACGCAGGAAGCTGCTGACTGAAAAGCCAGCTCCTAGCACCCATCCGGGCGCAGCGCCTGATGCCGCGGAATTCCGCACAGAGGGCGAGAACCACGTGACCTCATCACGGAACTGGAAAGAAAGATGCTAAAGGGAGAGCCGGAAGGGGACAGTTACTACCTGACAGCCGGGTACAGGCCCAGCTCTTAGAAGCACCAGACACGTGGGATTGGGGAAACTTGAGACTCCAGGAGACCTGGACAGAAGGAGGCACACACACACACACTCGGACAGAAGGAGGCCTGTCAAAAGCACCCCAAATTTTCCTGCAGAGACAGAGCGACACATGGCGCCCCCCCAACACACACACACACACACATACACACACACACACACACTCGGACTGCAGGCTCGGAGGGCAGATTCTAGGCCCGTCCCCAGGCTTCTCAGATCCTGTGGGACCAAGGCAGCCTGCAGGGGGCAAAATCTTCCTTTCTACTGCTAAGCTGGGACTGAAACCAGAGCCAAACATAGAAGCTGAGATCAACTGAAAGGAATGAGATAGAAGCTGAGATCAACTGAAAGGAATGAGACTGAACAAATATGTGTGTATGTCTAAAACCCTGATGTGACACATAGTAAATTAATATTCCCAAACACGGGTGTAAAACGGGATTACTTAGTGAGGAATGCTCGAATACATGAATTTGGAGGGGAAAAAAGGAAGTTCTACATTATACATCAAAATAGACTCCATGTGGATTAAAATTCTAAATATTTTAAAGAACGTCATAGAAACACTATGTTAAATAGGATAAAACAGATTTATGGGTAAATGTCAGCATTCCCAAAGCTTTGAAACAAGAAACTGCAAAGGAAGACTAACATTCAAAAACTGGACAGAATTTTTAAAAGAAAAATGTTTACACAAAACAACAAACAGAAAATCCCTCGAATGAATAAAATTTTGTTTAAATATATGTCTAAAAAAAACAAAGATTCCACTAACTCAATTTACAAAAAAGTATGTAATTCAAGAGGAGAAATAAAATTAGTACACAAGTATAGGAGGAAATTTTCATTGGTCCAGATAACCAAACATTTTAAACTTCAAACAACTTTGAAAAATATTGCATCACTGTATTGTACACCTGAAACTAACATCATATTGTAAATCAATTATACTTTTATAAAAAAAAACTTTGACATAGAAACATGCATCTACTAAAGTTGCAGAAATGCCATAAAATTGTAATGCATGATGTTAGCAAAGCAATAAAATAATGCTCACAATAATACTTGGAATATTTTAAAAATTGATTTATTTTATATACATCTTAAGACAATGATAAATTCATTAAGCTGAAGTAATATTGTCAAATATGTTATTTTATCTTCACCCAATTAACAAAACCCTTAACTTCAATGGAAAGTGACTGCAAAAAGATTGCTTCACCTCATCCTTTTCCCAGAGTTGGAGTTAGCCAGACGTAAAATGCCACTTCTTCATTTTCAGTACACTCAGTCTGTTGCAAAATAAAGTATCTAAAGATATGAATTAAAGTACTGCCACAGTTTAGGGAAAGGATCTTCTAAGTAAAAACAAAAAAAGATCTTGAGTTAGTTTATTCACTTCTGTGGTTTTAAATGCCATCACTATGTTAATGATTCTCAAAACAGATCCCTAACCCCAACCTCTCCCCTGAACTTCAGACTCAAATATTTGTTTGTCCTCTGACCTCTTCAAATGGATATCAAACATAAATGTCCAAATCCGACTGTTTGTTCTCCATCTCTCCTTCTCCAGACACACACGCACACACCATGCACATGACTGTTTTTCTAACAGTCTTATCTCAGTTAATCTCAAGTCAGTTCTTTGATTTCCTTAGGCCCCAGACTTGGAGTCATCCTTGAGTCCTTTTCTTTCCTCTAAGTCTGGATCAGATCATGCCAGTTCTCTATTTAAAACTTACCCAAATCTCTCCATTATTCATCACCTGTAAAAGCTGAGGTGCTCACTGTCCCCTAAAGCCCTCACCTACATCTCTGGCCTTTTCTCTTCCTCCTCTCCCTTCCCGTGACTCCTCTTGGTTAGACTGGCCTCCTTGTTGTTCCTCAAACACACCAGGCACATGCCCACCTGACGGACCTATTTCCTCAGCCAGGAAGTCAGCCCCTCCATAGTCTCACATGGTACATGCCCCACTTCCTTCAGATCTTTACTCAGAAGCAAAAACAATTTTCTCAGTGAGGCAAACAGAAAAAAAAACCTCGCTGCTTTGGATTTTTCGACTTTATCACTATCTAAAGGTACGTAGGGAATTCCATAGTTAGGACTCTTGTGCTCTCACTGCCAACAGCCACAGTTCAGTCCCTGGTCAGGGGAACTAAAATCCCATAAGCCTCATTGGGTGGCTAAAAATAAAGTATACATGTGTGTGTGTGATTCACTTGTGTATTTTGTTTTTGTCTATGTCTTTCACTTGTGTATTTTGTTTATTATCTATATTTCCTTAGAACATAAACCTCTGAAGGCAGAGATTATTGTTTTGTTCACTATGTATGCACAGTGCCTGCCACATAATGGACACTGGATAAATGTTTCCTGCATAAATGAGAGAGAGAAGGGAAAGCAGGCAATACTGTACAATGTGGTAAAGATCGTGGATGGGAGGGAACATTCTCATCAACAGAATACTAAAAACAAACCGAAAAAAAAAACCCAGAAAACTAGCTTAGGGGGATTATTAGGAATACAGATGTAATAGTGGAAAAGGTTCTATGTATATGTGTGCTTAGTCACTCAGTCGCGTCCGACTCTTTGCAATCACATGGAATGTAGCCTGCCAAGCTCCTCTGTCCATGGGGATTCTCCAGGCAAGAATACTGAAGTGTGTTTCCACGCCCTCCTCTAGGGGATCTTCCCAACTCAGGGATCCAACCCAGATCTCCTGCATTGCAGGTAGATTCTTTACCATCTGAGCCACAAGGGAAGCCCACAAAAGGTTCTACAAAATATAAATAGGTGTCTGTAGATATAAAGAACGGACTTGCAGAGACAGGGTGGAAAGAGAAGGTGGGACAAACTGAGGGAGTAGCATTGACATATATATACAACCATGTGTGAAACAGATAGCTAGAGGGAAGCCACTGTATAACCCAGGAAGCTCAGCTCAGTGCAAGAATACTAGAATGGGCTGCCATGCCTCCAGGTTATCTTCCTGACCCAGGGATCCAACCTGGGTCTCTGAATTGCAGGCAGTTTCTTTACTGCTGAGCCACCAGGGAAGTCCCAAAGCAACCTCTGCAGCTGGGGAGTTGGGGAAGCTGCCTTAGGCCCTTCCCCTGAATCAGGCACTGGGCTGGAAGATGGGCTTTCTCTAGCTGGTTGACAACACACTGCTGGGGCTGGAAGTGAAGTCAATCCTGACCAAAGAGCATGGCTTCCCTTTAGAAAAGAGAGTGGCATGAATGGGGCGTGGGGACCTGTCACAGGATCCATGACAAAGGAATATCCACTGAGGGTGGGGTGTGGGAGATTATTGCCTGCTTCTATTCTGATGCAGTCTAATTACCCATCCCTTTACCAGGGACTTCCCTGGGTCGGGAAGATCCCCTGGAGAAGGAAATGGCACCCCACTCCAGTACTCTTGCCTGGAGAATCCCATGGAGGGAGGAGCCTGGTAGGCTACAGTCCATGGGGTCCCAAAGAGTTGAACATGACTGAGCGACTTCACTTTCACTTTTCACTTTACCAGGGCCAGGTCTTGCAGAGACTCCCAAACAACACCCACATATTTTTGTTGGGAACCTGGTGCAAAGCCCTAAATTGTACATCAAGTTGCCTTGGGTCTTGGTCTGCACATCATGGAGACCACTTCAATCATGGAGTCCTTCAGTCCTGGTCAATCAGTCTCAGCTCCCTGCTGGTCATCCCAGTCTAGCTCCCGTGAAATGAAATATTCCCTGCCATATGGTGGGCAAGAATTGTCATAGCCATCCGCAATTCCAGCCCTCCAAATGTGAATTTTTGAGCCATGCCGCACCACTCCACATACGAGAAACTTAAGGATGTCACAATCATCATTGATTGCAACCCTCTGATGTGACCTAAGGGAATTCAAGAAGAGAATAATATCTCTGTAAAAATGCAGAGTTCTGGGCCCAGATAGTTGAGATGCATATGAAAGGAATGACTTCAATAATCCCAGACTCTTGCATCTTGCACAGAAGAATGCTGAAAGCTTTAACTTGATATCTGGTTTATCTTACTTAACAATAATCTTTGATGTTCAGACTGCCGCCCCCCTTTGTTGCAAATTTATATAGTCTGATGCCCTTTCCCACCTCCTTGGAACAGTCTCTTAGGGCTACTGAGATGTTGCCTCCTGAGTTTGGAGTCCTAAACATTCCCACCATATAAAACACTCTCTACTTTCAGGTTGTGACTAATCTTCAAGTTAATAAACCCAAAATACAAGTCAATCCAGCTACTTGGCTCTTCCCATAGTCTTGGTTGATGCTGCCCTCTGACCTTCCTGCCACTACTGTCAGTCTCCTGAGCCTGTATCACCTACAATCTTTGTTCCCCTACAGAAAGGAGCTCCCTCCACCTTCTACCTTACCTGAAATCTGGCTGGGGACATGGCTTCCTTTGCTGATCTCTTGAGAGATGCTGACTCAATCCCGTTGTCCGCCTACGACAGGACAAGGAAGAGGGTGGTCACCATCTTTCCACCTCCCACCACCTCTTTCGGACTGTCACTCTGCTTTGAGTCTCCCCTCAATGGCAACACCGTCTTCCCGTCTCCCAATATTCACTGGGAAATACTGTCATCATCATAAATAACTTAGCATCTCTGTGGATAATACATTCTCCATCTTAATCTTAAAGTCTCTGACTCCTTTGTTTCCAATAACCTTTGTTCCAACTGCTTGAGCCACTCATCTCCTTGGTCATACTCTAAGTCTTGTTGTTGCTTAGAAGGGCTACACTCTATGATAAACCCCATTCTCCAAACACAGCCATACTTGCAACTCTCCTCTTATCTCTCCACCTCCTTTGTCTCCTTATCCTTCTATCTTCTTGTCAACACCGACTGCTAAGCAGGGGCAGGGAAAATTCCATTCCCCTGTGGACAGGGGCCAGGGTCTCCAGTTTCAGCCCCTTGACATCTGGATTCTGTTCGTCATGTCTGAAGTTGCTCTTTCCAATGTCACGAGACTTCTGTATTGCTAAACCAGAGGGACACTTTAGTTCTTATCTAATTAGTCCCCTTCTCTACATTCCTTATTCTTGAAATTCTCTTCTCCTGGGGCTGCTGATACACCTGTCACCCCTCATTTTCTTCTGTCACCTTGGATGCTCTCTCTAACACCCTTCCGCCCTCAATCCCATAAATATTGTTCTTTGGGTTTACTTCTTCTCTCATTTTATAAATTTTCCTTAGATTCTCTCTCTTTTGAGGCCCAAGGTTTCAATGACCATGGAAATGCCAATGATGCCCAAATCTAAAATTTTGACATGAACAGATAGGTGATCACCCATTGGATATCGCCACCAGTGTGCGCCCCAGGGACTTCAAATTAACATGGACAAAATTGAACTTTCTGTTCTCTAATCTGAACTCCTCTTTCTCTTCACTAAAGCATCATACTCTGTGTGAAATGGCAGAGTCGAAATTAAGGTCAGCAGATGCTCCCACTCAGCAGGGGAACATAGTGTACAGAGGGGAAACGTGCGCAGGAGTGAGTGGACCTTGATCTATAACATGACTTGATCTATAACATCACTCCCTCTTCCTCAAGTGAGATGTTGATTATCATTTCTGAGTAACTTCTCACGGGAGAGACCAAATTCCTTTTCCTATATTACATACGTAGTCTCACACTCATGTGAAATATATGTGCTTTGAGGGGATCTATTTATGTTCCATTGAGAGTCATTCTTTCCAATCAGGAATCTCACCTGCTGCTTTGTCTGTATGGTCAGATTCCTGGCACGTTTTGTTTGTGTAAAGGTGCTTTTTCAGAAGGTGAGAGAGGAAGACCCATGAGTCATGCAGTACAAAGCAGGGTCTAGGTGAGTAGATATGATAGGGACAGAGTAAAAAGGGACAAAAGAGATGATTAAATAGTTAATCCCACTTGGGGGTTGTGCACACTAAGTTGCTTCAGTCGTGTCCAACTCATTACCCTATGGACTCTAGCCTGCCAGGCTCCTCTGTCCATGGGATCCTCTAGGCAAGAATACTAGAGTGGGTTGCTGTGCCCTTCTCCAGGGGATCTTCCCAACCCAGAGATCGAACCTGCGTCTCTTTTGTTTTCTGCATTGACAGACGGTTTCTTTAGCACTAGCACCACCTGGGAAGCCCATAGAAAAAAATATGGGGGATCCCTGTAAGTTAAGGATCACTCAAGAAAGCAGGTTTGCATAACCCGAAAACCAAGCAGGCTTGTTTAGCAACAATACTTTGCAACAAAAGCAGAAGACATGCCCAAAACAATAAAACAATGGTGGCATGAGCCCCACATCCTGCCCAGTGAACTCACTAAGTTAATGATCCCTAGAATATGCTCTCTGCACACATAAAAAAACAATAATTTGTGGACCTACCTTAACCATATAGGGACAAGAAAACTCCCCTGCTCAACCTGGAGGAGAAGCTGATGATGGATCCATGATGTCTACTCAAGAAAAACAAAGAAGGTCTTCTCCCCCTCCCCACTTTTCCTTTGATTATAAAATTGTAGCCCAATAAGTTCTCAGGGTGTGACATTCTCTTGCCCACTCACTCTTAAGGCTCACAAGTACTCTATTCTAGGCTTCCCTGGTGACTCAGATGGTAAAGAATCTGCCTGCAATGCAGGAGACCTGGGTTCAATCCCTGAGTCAGGAAGATGTCCTGGAGAAGGGAATGGCAGCCCACTCCAGTATTCTTGCCTGGAGAATTCCACGGACAGAGAAGCCTGGCAGGCTACAGTCCATGGGGTTTGTTCTAATAAATCACTTTTTATCTATCACTCTACCTCTCACTGAATTCTTTCTGCATGAAGACATAAAGGACTATAGTACCAGAGCCCATGAAATGACCCCAAACAATTTCAGATACAGTGCATTTGTCTGCATAGTTAAAAATGAGTTTTGCTGTACTGCAGATGTTCAGCTTCCTATGGGAAGAGGCTGGGTCAAACGTAAAGCTAAAAGCAGACATCCTCTGAGGAAACTCCAGGAAAGTGCCTGAGTGTCTGGGTCTCCTATTCTCTCCTGAACTGTGGGCTCTCAAAGGCAGTTCCCAGGTCTTTCAAGGATTGAGAGTTTCCTAGAAAGGCAGATACAAGCTCTGGTCATGGAGCTTTTAAAGGGGGTGCAGAGAGATCTGAGGTCTGAGAATGAAGGGAAGCTTTGGATAAGATTAATTTAATCTACTCATTTTGTCACTCATATAAGAAAGACCTCTTGGAATATGATACAAGAAACTAAAAACTTTGAGAAAGAAAAACAGGATTGTGGGGCTTGTTGGAAGGATAATTGTTTCAACAGCAACTAAACTAGAGGAATGGGAGGGAAACCCTGAGTTTGGGCCTCAGTCCTGATAGCTCAGCTGGTAAAGAATCTACCTGCAATGCAGACCAGGGTTTGATCCCTGGGTTGGGAAGATCCCCTGAAGAAGGAAATGGCAACCCAATTCAGTATTCTTACTTAGAGAATTCCATGGACAGAGGAGCTTGGTGGGCTACAATCCATGGGATCTCAAAGAGTCAGATGTGACTGAGAGACTAACACTTTCATTTGCAGATATAACCAGAATCAAGGATTCAATGTCTGGTTCTCTCTGCATGCTGACTTTAACTTTCCCCACTAAGGAGACTGGGCTTCTCAGGAAGCCTGAGTGCCAGAAGCTCCCTGGCCTCTTACATCCCACCTGCCACCCTGCAGAGAGGGACTGGCTTAGTCTCTCTCTGCTCTGAGAGGAGATCCTGTCCTGGCTTGGGTTGTGGACTGACTTCTATACTGAAACCGAGCAAATCCATTAGTGGCCTTCCCAGTGACAGATCCTTCTGTATTTCCACTGATGGCCTCTTGGGAAAAGAGGCTATAGAAATACACTGTGACCTCCTAGGCCCTCCGTGTGGAACAAACAGCGGTTAATGTTTGCGGAAGTAATGAATGCAGAAAAGAAGATCGCACAGTGAGGCAGGAGAGTAGTCGTTAAGTTAAACAATAAATCAGTCACAGGGACCCCAACCCCTGCCTTCACTGTAGAAAAAGTAAAGATAAGTCTGATGCACATTCTTAAGTTATTTTGCAGATACTAAAAACCCCCACTAGGGACTCCCCATTGGTCCAGTGGTTAAGAATCCCCCTGCCGGTGCAGGGGACACTGGTTCAATCTCTGGTCCGGGAAGACCCCACATGCCACGGGGTAGCTAGGCCTGCGCACGGCAACTACCGAAGCCTGCACACCATAGATTTCATGCTTCTCAGTAAGAGAAACCACCACAACGAGAAGCCCACACACTGCAACTACAGAGTAGCCCCTGCTCTCCACAGCTAGAAAAAGCCCACTCGCAGCAACAAAGACCCGGGGCAGCCAAAAATCAATCAATCAATTAATTAATTTAAAAAAATACCAGGTGGAGGAAGCTGACTGCCTGCTGACAACCAGGACATAGCCCCCAGGCCAGCTGGACCCAGAAAGCTGTTGCTATTGACTCCTAAGTATAATACTACCCTGTTACCTTACCACCAACCAATCAGAAGCATGCACGCAGGCTGATCCCTCACCCTGAGACCCCCTCCTGCATTCTGCCTTTGAAAACCCTTCCCCAAAACCATCCAGGAGCCTAGGACTTTGGAGCAGGAGTGGTCCCTTTCTCCTTGCATAACACCTGCAATAAACGCCGTCCTTTCCTTCACCATGACCCAGTGTCCGTGGACTGGCTTTGCTGCATGGAAGGCAAGCAGATCCAAGTTTGGTCCCATAAAAATACCACCAATGACTGGGCTATGAAGAGATATGAGAGCCTTCTTGAGTCAAAGTGTCTTTCACAGGATCAATCAGCTGTGCTGAGTCCCTAAGTACAGACCCACTCACTGGATACCTGCCCCATGTAACAAGGACACTTCCCAGAGCAGAAAATGTATTAGAACATTAGAATTACAATACTATAATTAGGGACGTCTCTGGTGATCCTGTGCTTAAGAATCCAAGCTTCCACTGCAGGGGGCGTGGATTTGATCCCTAGTGGGGAAACTAAGATCGCACAGGCTGCGCAGTGCTGTAAAAAAACAAAAAACAAATGCTATAGTTAAAATACAGGCAGCCACCTCTAGTAAGCATTACTATGTCATTGCTAAGTAAGTATTCTTCAATCCTTACCCAAAGCACAGTCAAATAGCCTTAACACATTGCCCATGCTGAGTTCAAGGGTTAAAGCACGTGGGGACACGGCTGAACCTCTCTCCTTGCTCTGTCATCCCTCTCAGGCCAGTCAACTGCCCTCCCTCTGCTGCACTTCTAAGGCCTCAGCCCCTCTCATCTCTCCCAAGCTGCCCATGTCTTTTCACAAGCCGCCCTCCATATTTCCTTGCCTGGCACCATCTTATGTCTGAGTTGCTCTCTTTTTCATTATGCCCAAAGGGGGAGCCTCGACTTTGCCTCCATTCTTAATGCTGCTGCTGCTGCTGCTGCTAAGTCGCTTCAGTCGTGTCCAACTCTGTGTGACCCCACAGACGGCAGCCCACCAGGCTCCCCCGTCCCTGGGATTCTTCAGGCAAGAACACTGGAGTGGGTTGCCATTTCCTTCTCCAATGCATGAAAGTGAAAAGTGAAAATGAAGTTGCTCAGTCGTGTCCGACTCTTAGAGACCCCATGAACTGCAGCCCACCAGGCTCCTCTGTCCATGGGATTTTCCAAGCAAGAGTACTGGAGTGGGGTGTCATTGCCTTCTCCACATTCTTAATGCAAACAGATATAAATCTGCACTCGCTGCAGTTTTTCAGAAGGAGCCTTGGTGGTTTAGGAAGAATTTCCTTCCCAGTGCAGAGGACAGGGGGAGGAGTCATCTCATCACAGGCTCCTCATCTGGACCTGGGTCTCTCCCTGGATGGAAGGGATTCTTTGGCCTCCAGATTGCATGAACCAGTGTGTGTGTGAGCTCGCAGAATCAGTGTAACACACCAACCCTACACAGCTGACAACCAGTGAAGCAGCCAAAGAGAGGGTGCCAGGCTGATCGGAACCAGGATCCAAGCCTTCTGCCTCTGGCTTGCAGCTGAATTTGGTTTTCTACACTGGCCCCTGTAGTTCTCTAGCTTTAGCTCTTATTCACTCTCTAGCCTCATTGGTTAGGATTTCATTTCAGCCTTTCATTTTAGCCTTTCCATAGATCCCTCCCCACCAGCCTGCTTGGCAAGCACTCTAGTCAAGATCACGGCAGTATCACGGGGGCTCAGCTGCAGAAATGCATCCAACTTCATAGAGGAGGAGGCTGCTAGGTCCTTCCTGGCCCTCTCTGGACATCAGTGAGTAAGAAAGGAAAAGAAGCAGCCGCCCTTGCCAAAGGGGAGGAGATGCTTATTTCCAGAGTACAGGCCTGCCCTCCGCCACCTGCTCCAAGTCTTGTCTCTGCTGGAATGGCTCAGTATTCAAGGACCAGGAGCTAGGAAGGGGCACGTGGGTGGCAACGCCTGAGCTCAGGCATATGGTCTGGGCATAGAGGAGGCAGCACCAAGAGCACTGGAGGCAGGATGATGCAGAGGACAGGAGAAACAGAGCCTATAGCTGGCCCACTCCTGGAGCAGACAGCAGGACCATTGTCACAGCAGAAGCCGATCCTCCAGGTCCTTGCCAGAGGACGGGGATCGGGAGAGGCTGAGGTTGCAACAGTGATCGAAGCTCTTCTCTTCTTTTCCTCCCACAGTTGTTGTGGCTCATATTCCTTGACTGACAAGACCTAGGACCTATTATTTATTTTTCTTTCATTTGTTCATTTATCATTGTTTTCAACTCTTCTGCAGAAGAATAAACAGAAATCCATATTTCTTAGCAGTTTGTCATGGAACTGAAAACCAGAAAAGGAAAACATTGGCAGGCGAATTCTTTACCACTGAGCCACCAGGGAAGCCCACTCCCCTGGTCTCTATCTCCAATTTCTTCATTCAAAAATAGCATATTTGGAACTTCTCTGGGGTCCAGTGGTTAAGACTGTGTGTTCCCAGTGCAGTAAGCACTAGTTTGATCCTTGGTCGGGAAACTAAGATCCTGCATGCTGCACATCACAGTAAAAACAAACAAACAAATAAAAAAGCATTTTTGACATCATAGCAATAGTGTACGGCAGACAGGAAAACAAACTGCACAGTCTAATCATTGTCTAAAGACTTACCAGGCTAAATCTCTTGAGCTGCTAATAAAGCTACGTGGTATCTAATCGTGTTCAGCAGAATTCTTTCTGGAACTGTTGTGCATGGTGCTTAGCACAAAATAACCACTAGAAAATTGATGTTATAACCACACGTAACCAGAAAAAGCACAGCAGGCCAGGAGAGGTTGCTGAGGAGTCTGCTGCTGTCAGACAGGAGTCTTCACACAACAGGAGCCTTAACAAAGGGATTTATTAGGAACCCTAGGATCTTTAGCATACACTCAAAGGAGTGGGTTTATTATCAGAGATTTTAGGGCCCACAGATATCACCGGGTAAGTCTGCAATTCAGCTGACTAAGCCCCATTTGTAGTGGCTACAAACGTTAAAAACATCAAACATTTTTACACGTTACTTTTTCTGATTACAAAATAAAGGCTCGTTGTTTAAAATATAGAAGGTTAAGAAGTGGGAAATATGCATGATCTCACCACTCAAATGACAGCCATTGTTAGGCCTCATTCTTTTAGTGCTTAAAAAAAAATCCCTTACACACAATTTTGCTTCGTTTTTTTTTTTCACTTTAACATTATAACTCATACATTTCCCTTAGTCATAAAAATTCCTTGAAACTTTGCTTTAAATGGCCATATGTGGTGGTGGTTTAGTCACTAAGTTGCGCCCAGCTCTAGAGACCCCATTGACTGTAGCCTTATAGTATACTCTTTATATATTTCCCTCATTTAGAAAGGATGCAGTGGAGTGGGTCAGTTTTCCTCCCACGTATGTTTATTTGTCCACAGGCATTTTCAGTTCATGGGACTCTACTACTGAGACTTCAAACTGGAATTCTCCTCTCCCATTTCCTGCATTCCCCCCATCACTTCCAAACTTGTCTCATCCACATTTTTACTCTGCTCAGAGGAATTGCTATGAATTCGGCTAGTAGTTCAGCCAAACACTTTAGGCTTGAACGCTGAAGCTTTGAAGTTATCATCTGGGAAATCTGTTTTACCTCTCTAAATATGATGTGTAAAGTGGGGATTTTGTGTAGAATTCTTANGCTCAGATAGTAAAGAACCCTGCCTGCAATGCAGGGGAGCAGGGTTTGATCCCTGAGTCAGGAAAATCCCCTGGAAAAGGGAATGGCCACTCCAGTATTCTTTTTTTTTTTTTTTTCATTTTTTTTCCCACTCCAGTATTCTTGCCTGAAGAATTCCATAGACAGAGGCTACAGTCCAATGGGTCACAAAGACTTGGACACGACTGAAAGATCAATGCTTTCACTATCATTTTCACTAATGTAGCCATCTTTCCTAGTTAAAGAGGTAAAATTTTTAACTACTTCAGAAACATAAAATTGAGAATCAATGGTTGGAGAATGTTAATATTTATTAGGTACATGTATTTTTAAGCTTAGGGATTTCCTGCCATGTATCAAAAACCAATAAATTGACAATACACATTGTGGAATTAAATGCTATTTAAAATTGAGCATGAATGAAATTCAAAGTTTCTTCTGCATTAAAGAAAGAAAATAATCTCAATATAACATTTTTAGAATAATTTTATTGAAAGAGAAATTAAAATTCATTAAATCATTGTGATATATGTGAATATTTAGGTCATGAGTATATCAACATATAAGACATTATAATATCTTATCTATTTCTCAGTATGTTATCTATTTCTTTGCAATTAATAATTATGGGAAAAGAAGCACTCCATGTAATCAATTTGGGTTTGGTCCATTGTGGTGAAATTATTTCAGTTCAGTTCAGTTCAGTTCAGTTGCTCAGTCATGTCCAACTCTTTGTGACCCCATGAACCTCAGCATGCATGCCTCTCTGTCCAACACCAAATCCTGGAGTCCACCCAAACCCATGTCCATGGAGTCGGTGATGCCATCCAACCATCTCATCCTCTTTTGTCCTCTTCTCCTCCTGCCCTCAATCTTTCCCAGCATCAGAGTCTTTTCAAATGAGTCAGCTCTTCACATCAGGTGGCCAAAGTATTGGAGTTTCAGTTTCAACATCAGTCCTTCCAATCAACAACCAGGACTGAGCTTCATTAGGATGGATTGGTTGGATCTCTTCACAGTCCAAGGGACTCTCAAGAGTCTTCTCCAACACCACAATTCAAAAGCATCAATTCTTCTGCACTCAACTTTCCTTCTTTTTTTAAAATATAAATTTATTTATTTTAATTGTAGATTAATTACTTTATAGTCCAACTCTCACATCCANAGTTGCTCTCTTTTTCATTATGCCCAAAGGGGGAGCCTCGACTTTGCCTCCATTCTTAATGCTGCTGCTGCTGCTGCTGCTAAGTCGCTTCAGTCGTGTCCAACTCTGTGTGACCCCACAGACGGCAGCCCACCAGGCTCCCCCGTCCCTGGGATTCTTCAGGCAAGAACACTGGAGTGGGTTGCCATTTCCTTCTCCAATGCATGAAAGTGAAAAGTGAAAATGAAGTTGCTCAGTCGTGTCCGACTCTTAGAGACCCCATGAACTGCAGCCCACCAGGCTCCTCTGTCCATGGGATTTTCCAAGCAAGAGTACTGGAGTGGGGTGTCATTGCCTTCTCCACATTCTTAATGCAAACAGATATAAATCTGCACTCGCTGCAGTTTTTCAGAAGGAGCCTTGGTGGTTTAGGAAGAATTTCCTTCCCAGTGCAGAGGACAGGGGGAGGAGTCATCTCATCACAGGCTCCTCATCTGGACCTGGGTCTCTCCCTGGATGGAAGGGATTCTTTGGCCTCCAGATTGCATGAACCAGTGTGTGTGTGAGCTCGCAGAATCAGTGTAACACACCAACCCTACACAGCTGACAACCAGTGAAGCAGCCAAAGAGAGGGTGCCAGGCTGATCGGAACCAGGATCCAAGCCTTCTGCCTCTGGCTTGCAGCTGAATTTGGTTTTCTACACTGGCCCCTGTAGTTCTCTAGCTTTAGCTCTTATTCACTCTCTAGCCTCATTGGTTAGGATTTCATTTCAGCCTTTCATTTTAGCCTTTCCATAGATCCCTCCCCACCAGCCTGCTTGGCAAGCACTCTAGTCAAGATCACGGCAGTATCACGGGGGCTCAGCTGCAGAAATGCATCCAACTTCATAGAGGAGGAGGCTGCTAGGTCCTTCCTGGCCCTCTCTGGACATCAGTGAGTAAGAAAGGAAAAGAAGCAGCCGCCCTTGCCAAAGGGGAGGAGATGCTTATTTCCAGAGTACAGGCCTGCCCTCCGCCACCTGCTCCAAGTCTTGTCTCTGCTGGAATGGCTCAGTATTCAAGGACCAGGAGCTAGGAAGGGGCACGTGGGTGGCAACGCCTGAGCTCAGGCATATGGTCTGGGCATAGAGGAGGCAGCACCAAGAGCACTGGAGGCAGGATGATGCAGAGGACAGGAGAAACAGAGCCTATAGCTGGCCCACTCCTGGAGCAGACAGCAGGACCATTGTCACAGCAGAAGCCGATCCTCCAGGTCCTTGCCAGAGGACGGGGATCGGGAGAGGCTGAGGTTGCAACAGTGATCGAAGCTCTTCTCTTCTTTTCCTCCCACAGTTGTTGTGGCTCATATTCCTTGACTGACAAGACCTAGGACCTATTATTTATTTTTCTTTCATTTGTTCATTTATCATTGTTTTCAACTCTTCTGCAGAAGAATAAACAGAAATCCATATTTCTTAGCAGTTTGTCATGGAACTGAAAACCAGAAAAGGAAAACATTGGCAGGCGAATTCTTTACCACTGAGCCACCAGGGAAGCCCACTCCCCTGGTCTCTATCTCCAATTTCTTCATTCAAAAATAGCATATTTGGAACTTCTCTGGGGTCCAGTGGTTAAGACTGTGTGTTCCCAGTGCAGTAAGCACTAGTTTGATCCTTGGTCGGGAAACTAAGATCCTGCATGCTGCACATCACAGTAAAAACAAACAAACAAATAAAAAAGCATTTTTGACATCATAGCAATAGTGTACGGCAGACAGGAAAACAAACTGCACAGTCTAATCATTGTCTAAAGACTTACCAGGCTAAATCTCTTGAGCTGCTAATAAAGCTACGTGGTATCTAATCGTGTTCAGCAGAATTCTTTCTGGAACTGTTGTGCATGGTGCTTAGCACAAAATAACCACTAGAAAATTGATGTTATAACCACACGTAACCAGAAAAAGCACAGCAGGCCAGGAGAGGTTGCTGAGGAGTCTGCTGCTGTCAGACAGGAGTCTTCACACAACAGGAGCCTTAACAAAGGGATTTATTAGGAACCCTAGGATCTTTAGCATACACTCAAAGGAGTGGGTTTATTATCAGAGATTTTAGGGCCCACAGATATCACCGGGTAAGTCTGCAATTCAGCTGACTAAGCCCCATTTGTAGTGGCTACAAACGTTAAAAACATCAAACATTTTTACACGTTACTTTTTCTGATTACAAAATAAAGGCTCGTTGTTTAAAATATAGAAGGTTAAGAAGTGGGAAATATGCATGATCTCACCACTCAAATGACAGCCATTGTTAGGCCTCATTCTTTTAGTGCTTAAAAAAAAATCCCTTACACACAATTTTGCTTCGTTTTTTTTTTTCACTTTAACATTATAACTCATACATTTCCCTTAGTCATAAAAATTCCTTGAAACTTTGCTTTAAATGGCCATATGTGGTGGTGGTTTAGTCACTAAGTTGCGCCCAGCTCTAGAGACCCCATTGACTGTAGCCTTATAGTATACTCTTTATATATTTCCCTCATTTAGAAAGGATGCAGTGGAGTGGGTCAGTTTTCCTCCCACGTATGTTTATTTGTCCACAGGCATTTTCAGTTCATGGGACTCTACTACTGAGACTTCAAACTGGAATTCTCCTCTCCCATTTCCTGCATTCCCCCCATCACTTCCAAACTTGTCTCATCCACATTTTTACTCTGCTCAGAGGAATTGCTATGAATTCGGCTAGTAGTTCAGCCAAACACTTTAGGCTTGAACGCTGAAGCTTTGAAGTTATCATCTGGGAAATCTGTTTTACCTCTCTAAATATGATGTGTAAAGTGGGGATTTTGTGTAGAATTCTTACGAAGATCAATGACATTTTGTATGGAAAACATTTAGCACATACCAGGTGATCAGTATGTGATAGCACAACAAGATCCAAAGATTCCTAACTATTTGGCCCTCTCCTCCCTAGCCATGCATTTTCAGCCATGTTTCTTAAAAGGAGTTTATGCTTGCTGTCTCTGCTTGTCCATCTCCCATTTATACCTCACTGTAATCGCTTCTGCTCCCCCTCTACTGACACTGCTTGCCAAGGATTGAATAAATTTCAGATGCATTCGTAGAGCTTCAAGTTGTTTCTTAATTTTTTCTGCATATAGGCACAGTCAACCAATTTCTCCTTCAAAGTTCTCTCTTGGTCTCCATGATACTAGCTGCTGCTGCTGCTAAGTCGCTTCAGTCGTGTCCGACTCTGTGCGACCCCATAGACGGCAGCCCACTAGGCTCCCCCGCCCCTGGGATTCTCCAGGCAAGAACACTGGAGTGGGTTGCCATTTCCTTCTCCAATGCATGAAAGTGAAAAGTGAAAGTGAAGTCGCTCACTCATGTCCGACTCTTAGCGACCCCATGGACTGTAGCCCACCAGTCTCCTCTGTCCATGGGATTTTCCAGGCAAGAGTAGTGGAGTGGGGTGCCATTGCCTTCTCCACCATGACACTACAGTCTTCCCAATTTTCCTAATGCTAATACTGATCCTTCGTACTCTGCTGCCTCACTCTGCCCTTTAATTAGTGTTGCCCTCAACTTTCATGTGTCTGGAAAAAAAGCACAATTTTTTGCTATGAGGTCTGAGTTGGAATTCTGGCTCTCCTACTTACCAAACTGAGTTCCTGTTACTTAACTACCTGAGCCTCCATACTCTAGTTTGTGGAAAGGTAACTTCTCTCCTGGATAATCAGTCCAGATGGGAGTCATTGTACACTGAGCCTACATTTCCCATGGGTGTAATGAATCAGTAGGCTTAAACTGGAATTCCAGACTTAGAAACTCATTTCCTACCTTAAGAATGTCAAAACTCAAAACAAAAAAGTGCTCTTCAAAATATTTATTAAATGTATAAAACTAAACAATATGAACTGTGATATAAATGTTCCTTTGAGGCATTTTTCTTCATAGGCTGGACTGGCCCAGGTTTCTTACTCTTAGTTTAATGAAGTTTGAACAGAACATGCACTCTTTTGCTGGTAACTCTTTCTAGGGCATACACAGATATTTTTCCTTACTCTTGGAGACTTCTGAACTACATTGAAAATTAGGGTCATTTGCCACAAAGAAAAAAGAGAAGGCCTCCCTCTCAAAGTTTCTGAAAGCTAAATGTTGGAAGTGGGGCAGTTTCAATGATGTCTTGTGTGCGTGCGTGCTCAGTCATGTCTGACTCTGCAACCTCATGGACTGTAGCCCACCAGGCTCCTCTGTCCATGGGATTACCCAGGCAAGAACACTGGAGTGGGTTGCCATTTCCTCCTCCAGAACTTCCTGACCCAGAAATCAAACCTGCATCTCATAAAAATCTACTTTGCTGAGCCTCTGAGAAACACCTAACAATACAACCAGGTTTGCAGGACAAATGTCTAGATTCGCTCACTCTGCAATGTCAACCAGTTTCAGTGATTTTTTTACAGTTATACAAATGCGTTCAAAACACTGAGGCAGTTTCCTCCAAATTTCTAGTTCCAGGGCTTCAATTAAGATTTTCAGTGTCCAAAACAAACAAATAAATAATAAAATTTTAAAACCAATATCTAAAACACTTCCACAGTTCCTTTTGATCCATCCTCTTTGCTAATTGCTTTAATTGACCTTTAATAATTTCACAAATATAAATATCTTAAGGATGCAACAACTCTGATCTGTGGGCTAAAGTCAGTGAGACGCTTTGTGGATATGAATTAGAGAGGAAGAAAAACTGTCAGGCAGAATGCTGCTGCTTAAGAATTGGGAGACAGTCAAAGCATTATCCAAACCCAGCTGTTATCAATTAAGTACCATTTCTTGCCCTCTGGAACAGAGTAAAAACCGAAGTTTGAGAACTGGCTCTTCAAAAGGCATTAATTTAAGGGGATTGCTTTGGATTCTTGGCAAGAGTAAAGGTAAGGCAACAGTGTCAATTTGTAGTCAACTGAAATATATGATTCCTCCTACCCAACTGCATAGTCAATATTTTAAATTTTCTTCCTCACTAAAGTTAGCTTTCCAAAAAAGTAACTATCATTGTTAGGTATCTGTCTCAAACAATAACAGACCTCTGCATTTTAGTGATTTTTCTGGGAAGTTTCTTCAATGATTCCATATTAGCACTTGCAGTTTTTCCCAATCCTGATGTTATGCTAACAAATTATAATGCTATTATAAAAACAGTGTTCAACATACAGTGCTCCTAATGGAATCCCATCCTCTTATTTCCACCCATAGGCCTCCTAGTTCAGGCCCTCCTTAATCTTACCCGGATTTAGTACAATGGCTTTGAAATCAAGCCAAACATAATTGCCATGGTCCATTCTCTAAGCTGCCACTAGCATTTTCCCAACAACTGCATATCTTGCAGTTGTCCTTTGAACCATCCCTCCAACAGAGCACTAAAATTTTATTGTCATTTTGTGTTTACATGAGTCTTCCGTATTTTGAGTATCTGGTGGACAAAGACCATTTCTTTGGTCTACCAGTTAGCACAAAAAAGGCACTTAACGTTAAGTATCTTATACTGAATATGAGCCCAACTCTTATCAGCTAGCCTAAGAACTCTGAAAATCAGACCTTTTTCCTACTCAATCAACTACTCTTAAACAATGAGGAAAATTTACCACAAATCTTGATGAAAAACATCTGATTTTTTCTTTGAAGATAGTGCACTAGAAAAATGCACCTTAATGACTTAGTGATGCTAATAAACACCAATTATTATACTTTATCTTTGTCCTCAGTGGCTAAAACCTATTACCTGCTCCAACCTATGTAACTTTATTTCCTGTCTCCCACACCTATCAACTTTAATGTATCTTTTTCCTGTCTCTATCAACTCCTCTCACACCTCTAAATTGTGCTTAAAAGCTAATCAAGGTTTTTAGAAACGCTAATAGCAGAAATAAATGGACCCTAATCAAGAAATGATGTATGTACCCATGATGAAAAAGCACAAGGATATTCTGACATCTATTTTTACCTGCTAAATGGCCTTCATTACTAAATGTCAGAAAAATGTGTAGAATTAGCACTGTTAATCACTTAAATTTGCACTATCAATTCTAAAATCTAGTCCTGTTTGGTGAGTTAAAACCCTCTCCACTTCAAAACTCTCTGGCACTCAGTTCAAATTAGTTATAAGTCCTATCCATTATATTAACTTAGGGCTATTTCAAATCACATTATACATTTCTAGCAGATCAAATGCATAATATGCAATGTGATATAAAGATGTTATCTATAATGACAAAAAACATTCAAGGTTGATGGGTAAATTTTTCTTAAATCTCAAAATGTAACTCATGTGGAGTAAAACGAAAGTGAAACTGGACTCAGTTGTGTCCAGTTCTTTGTGACCCCATTGACTATACAGTCCATGGAATTCTCCAGGCCAGAATACTGGAGTGGGTAGCCGTTCCCTTCTCCAGAGGATCTTCCCAACCCAAGGATAGAACCCGTCTCCCTCACTGGAGGCAGATTCTTTACCAGCTGACAAAAGGGGAGCCCAGGAATACTGGAATGGGTAGCCTATCCCTTTCTCCAGGGGAACTTCCTGACCCAAGAATTGAACTGGGGTTTCCTGCATTGCAGGTGGAGTCTTTACCAACTGAGCTATAAGGGAAGCGCAATGTGAACTAAAGCTCATCATTAAATCATGTTTCATACTCTATCAAAAATGTGTCTTCTATCTTTAGTACTTTAAATACATTATATTCAACATTTTAAAATGTAGTGTTAAAAAAAATGTAGTGATAATGGAGATAAAATAGTAGAAAACAGGCACCACAAAGATTCACACAATGAAGGTAAGCTCAGAGTGACTTTTAATATGCCAATCAATGTTAATAAAACACAAGTCAAATAGACAAGTGCAAACATGTTTTAAAAGAAAATTAATAGAAAAACAACAGAAAATTCTATTTTTTTTTGCAATATCTGTTAGCCAGTATTATTAGTCAAATGGCTAATCACAGATAAAATATATTTTGTGAAAAGCTTGGGATAGTCAGAAATCATTCTGGCATTTCAAACAGCTATGTACAGTATCACCAAGATTAGTTTATATACACAAATATTGAAGAGAAACCGGGCAAAACATTTAAAAACAGACTAACAATACAATCAGGTACAAAACTTGGGTGGAAGGAGAAAACATTTTTTAGAGTCAGAGAAGGGTATTATCAGGAAAAAAGTACAAAACCAGTAATAATTATACTACATTAATACAGCATTCCAAAGGAGGGGAGGGAGGTGCATTTCTTCAATGCACTAGCTTCAAAGTTCAAAGGAAAAAAATGGCAAATAGCTACTTTCATCAAGAGTAGCTATATATTTCACATAATTGTTTTAAAAAGAAAGCCTATTAACAACAATGATTGTTTAATGCTACAATTTTACAGCAAAGACAAAACTAAAATAGCAGCAAATTCACAAGGCAGTACTTCCACAGAATTATCATTCCATGGTTCATGCAATGCCTACAAAGTGCTCCCAGTTGGATATACAAGTATAATTCACAATTTAGGAGAAAAAAAAAAGAAATATGAGATTGACACACAGGTACATTGAAAGCTGAGGAGTACTGAGTCTCTTAGCATTTCCCTTTTCAAAGGGAGAACAGGTATGTAATAAAGCCCTTGAGTCCTTTTTCTACAGGTCACTACAGGAAAAGATACCTTTTATTACAATGCAACAGCAAACCATAAGCAGCACACCACCACAGTGGTTAACCCTGGAAAGGCTGGTGTAACATCCAACAGTGACTGACATCCTACAGAAGACAGACTGGTAAGACTAGACAAAAGCCTGACAAAGCACTGGTCAAAATACAGCTTTCAACTGTAGTTCACAAATAAGTCCTAAAAGGTATTTCAGTAACACTACTGACACCAATTGAAAAAGGAATTGCTAACTGGATTCTAGCAGTGATTTCAGCCTAGCTTCCTCTTGTCACAGTTTCTTTTGGGGGAGGTGGGTAATGAGTAGGTCAGTATATGGTAAGGCTGACAGAGCGGTTCATTTTCTTTCCAATAAGTCGAGATGTTCGATTACTCTGGGTAGTGGACCTGGTGGCCATCCGATCAGTGAAGAGTGCTCTTTCCTCAGCTGCAGCTTTTGCCATCTGGGCTTTCTTGAGTTCTCTAACAACATAAAAATAGGAAACAAGAATTTTCACCTACTGTATTAATCCCAGAAAGGGATCCTAATACAAACTACATTATCAGTCGGGAGATTTTTGTGTGCCATCATTACTCCAAGATAAAATTAAGGAGAAAAAAAAAAAGAAAATATTGTGAAAATCTATTTACATAAGAGACAAAAGGAGAATTCTATTTCCTCTTTATATGAACTATGCTGGCTATCAAACTAATGGCAAAAGAACCTTTAAGTATTTCAAGTCAGTTTTATTAGGTTAGTGTAAAAATGGAAGGAATAAAGCAAATGAATTAGATAAACACTCCACCTGTGGTGGATTCATGTTGATGTATGGCAAAGCCAATAGAGTATTGTAAAGTCAAATTAAAAAAAAAAAAAGAAAAAAAAAAACACTCCAACCAGTTTTCCAAAAATGTCAAAGGTCATTCAGATCAAATGTGAAAATCATCTAACCTAATTGACATTAATTTCACCCTTTCATAAAAGTAAACAACATTTTGAGGAGAATGTCATTTATGACAAAAGTTTGGAGGAAAAAAACAGATACTTGCTCATTTTAGCTTTTGGGACAATTTGGGCATAGGGATTATCACCACTTCCAAATATATGCAGGTTTAAAAATCTTTTAAGTCCATAATTTCAAAGTTTAGAAACAATGCCAATTTATAGGTCAAATATCAAGACAGAATTCCCCAAACTTTAACCATATAACATGCCAAACCACTTTACTCTTCACTGATGGAAAGTATAAAGCATTTCTAATTAAAATCTGAGAATAAAAATGAGAAAGTAAAAACAAAAACCCCATCACTTACTTCTGCAAAAGTGAATTTTTGAACTTTTCAGCATTCAATTCTATTCGTAATTGTTCTGCACTCTTCCTCGAAGCAGACAGCAATACTGAATGCTTTACCAGTGCCATTGCTGAAGGTCTTCTCTCTGGATCTGGATGAATCATAACCTTAAAAAGAGAAGTAAAATTAATACAAAGATATGCAACTTAATAAAATATTGAACTGTGTCAATAAAGTGCTTCACATATAAAATGCTCACTTTTAGCAACTCTGTAAATTCTTGGGAAAGCACTTGTGGAATCCGAGGTAATCTACCCTGTCTAATTTCATGCCATTGGTCTCCATTTCTGGGAAGAGGCTCAGCACCAGCAGCACATACCACCGTGAGGGCAAGGGCAAAAATATCTGCTTTTGGTAGGTGAGTATAGTTCTGTAAAATTAAAGGAAAAAAAAAATTAAGGGAATATAAAGATGGTCAAAATCAAGTAAGATTTCACCTCAATGATTATTTGGGTGAGAAATAAGACGAAATTAAAATGTCCAGTGATACATTTAAATTTAGGACATATTCAGAGAACAAGCTAAATTTGAGGAGATTATAATTTTTTTTTAATGACAAAGTTATATACACTCTGGGGCTTTCCTGGTAACTCAGTGGTACAGAATCCGCCTGACAATGCAGGAGACACAGGTTTAACCCCTGGGCTGGGATGATCCCCCAGAGAAGGACACGGTAACCCACTGCAGTATTCCTGCCTGGGAAATTCCATGGACAGAGCCTGGCGAGCTACAGATCATGGAGTTGCAAAGAGTAGGACATGACTTAGTGACTAAACAACAATACACTTTGGGGTGGGATGGTAAATACATTTCTAAAAGTATTCAGGTTATATTTCTAAAAGGCTTCCTCTTTATCACCAGCCTCACTCAACTCTCAGAAGAAACTTTACCTCTAGGAGCATTCATATGAAACTACAAACATCAGCAAGTTAGAAATAGGCACATACATATACTACACAAATACACATAAACAGAATAGTGTCATACAATTCATCTGTTCTAGTTATTCTATTTCCATTCAAAACGCTTAGCAAGAAGTACTTTATAACACTGTTTTTGAAATAGTATTATTAACTATGGAGCTTCCCAGATGGCTCAGATGGTAAAGAATCTGCCTGCAATCCAGGAGACCTGGGTTCAATTCCTGGGTCAGGAAGGTGTCCCCTGGAGAAGGAAATGGCAACCCACTCCAGTATTCTTGCCTGGAGAATTCTATGGGGTCGCAAAGAGTTGGACACAACTAAGTGACTAACACACTTTCACATTATTAACTATATGCCATACTTTACTTAATCATTCCTTTATTGCTAAATATTAACATCATTCTCAATTTATTTGTATATGAATGTCTTTAAGAGAGACGCCTAGAAATGGAAATTCTGGGTCAAAGGGAATGTGACTTTAAAATGTTGACAGATGTTAACACTTTGATTTCCGAAAAGACATTGTCATTTTAAAGTTTCACCAGTAATGCTTGGAAACTTCTTTTTTATTGCAACCCCACCACTGTTGAATATGATAAATCTTTGCCTTTATTGACTTTTGCTAGATTAAATACCCCAACAAGCTAACAGTTTACACTTTTTATTCTGTATTACCTTTCTACTGGTTATTAGCTTAAAATTTCAGTACATCTGCATTTATACTTTTCTAGCAGCTGATAATAAGTGTTACAATGCAAATGGCTTAAAGAAGAAAAACTACCTCCTGTAAAACTTCATTTGCAAGAAAACGGCTATCACCCTCTTCAACTTGTGGACTAGAGATCCTTGTTACATGCCCAAGGTCACCTAGAAGTATTGAAAAAAATACAGTCAAGAATTAAAACAGCCTCTATTTTAACGAAATAATTTGGTTACTTTTCTTTCTTACCTATTTTAAACATAACTTTGTTGGATGCCCAGTCATCTTCATCTCCTTCTTCAGAGGCAGCATTTGGGATTGAAGTTCGAGATATGAAAATATTACCTGTCAAACAGTTATTTAGGTAAGCCATACTAACAATTAACAGAATCAAAGTTCACAAATAAGTCATATAACGAATCATTCGGAAAGCGCNTCATCTCCTTCTTCAGAGGCAGCATTTGGGATTGAAGTTCGAGATATGAAAATATTACCTGTCAAACAGTTATTTAGGTAAGCCATACTAACAATTAACAGAATCAAAGTTCACAAATAAGTCATATAACGATTCATTCGGAAAGCGCTTAAATATATAGACTATGTGTTCTATCCCAAACCCAATGAGAATGAAAGGGGGCTGTATTTGGTTTAACACGTGAAAACCACTGCATTAGACTCTTGTCAGCTATACATTGATCTTCAGCAGTTCTAATTACTTAGAAATAATACAAAGGGAAATTAACATACTAATTTGTGATGCTACTGAAGCACAAATTTTAATCTAATGCTACAAGGCTGATGTGAAAACAAGTCACGCTAGTAGTTTGGCTGACCATACAGCATCTACATCCCAAAGAGGTTTTGTGGTTCACTATTTCTACTGTACACAAACTTTTTCTTCATCTAACTCACCTGGTTTATATAAATATAAGCTTCAGCAGCAAACTTTATTTTAGTAGTTTTATCAATGTTTCATTCACTAGCGTCTTTTCAATTTTATTTACAGGACAACTTATTTTATGGGGATATTTGTAAATTTAAAACTTCACATGCCTTACTATTTTCAACTTTTGTACCTATAATGTAATGGTCCCCTATGTTTGTATAACATTTAATACAAGCTATGATTATGGGGAAACCTCAATGATCTACATTAATTGCAACCAGTTCAAACAATTTTTCCGTTTTGAAAATAAATGTTTTAATAAGTTGACATACAAAAATTCTTCATATACTTCATATAATTGTGAAAAATGATTTAAATCACACAGTCCATGGGGTTGCAAAGAGTAGGACACGACTTAGCGTAGATTAAAAGAAAAGAACCTCAGTAATTCAATTTAAAAACACTCAGCGTAAAATGTGTACTTAAATCCATCAACCTTTTAGTTGGGTTTCCCTGGTGGCTCAAACGGTAAAGAATCCATCTGACAATGCCTAAAAACACCTAGCCTAAAATGTTTAACCTAAATCCATCAACTTTTTAGCTATAACTTCTAAATTAAAGGATAGAAAAAGGAATTAGCTAAATGATGCAAAGAAGCAACCAGCTGAACCCAGAAGAAAGGAAATCTGGCAAGACAGTCTGTATTATTATTATTTAAGTAGGGGAAGAGTAAAACCTAAAAAAGAAAATGGATTTACCCTGATGTAATGCATGGTTCTGAAATGGACACTAGTTTGGATGAAGCAACTGCTAAGGACTTTGGTCAACTAGGAAAAATTTTAATATGATCTGGCAAGTAGATAATTACTGAAATGGAAAGGTAGAGACAGTGTCTTTTTAAAAAAGTTCTGAAACAGTATGTACCTTACGATGTTACTTTTGACAAGAGGGATTTGCACTAAAATGTTAGTGTAGGATTCACTTACATCCTTTTTTAAATGCAAGATAATAAAAATGCATGTACCATTTTGTTTTCTGAACAAAACAGTAATAACAATAACCCTCTTAGCCGCACCAGCATTAATTTAAAAGTACTGATCTATATAGAGCCTAGTACAAGAGACAGGCTTTAAACATGAGTTCTTTTAGTCTCCCCATCAGTCCCACTCTAAGACTGCGGTTCCCATAAGATACAGAACATTTTTTTTCAGCTTTTAGTAAAAATGAGACTATTATTTCAGATCTTTTGGGGTAACAAGGGAAGAGGTAATGGGAAATGAAACAGTATTATAAGTGGGTCAAAAATCTTTTAAAACTAAAATGAAATGTACACACTGCTATATTTAAAATGGATAACCAACAAGGTCCTACTGTACAGTACAGGGAACTCTGCTCAATGTTATGTGGCAGCCTAGATGGGAGGGGAGTTTGGGCAAGAATGGATACATTTATTTGTATGGCTGAGTCCTTTTGCAGTCCACCTGAAAACTATTACAAATTGTTAATCAGCTATACTCCAGTATAAAATAAAAAGTTAAAAAAAAAAAACCCAATGAAAAAACATAGTAAAATGTTTATATATTGTTTTAATGAAGTCATTTATTCTAAAAAACCCTTAAGAACATAGGTCAGATGATCTGTAATACTTACTAGGCTTTATATCCATGTGAACTAAAGACATTGAATGAATATACCTCAAGCCCCGGCCAACTTGTAAAAGGAGATCCTTCAACTCTGCTTCTGTAAAGTAACTCATACTTCTGTAGTTTTCACTTATGGCATCGGCTAAACTGCCACCTAACAAACACAAGGAAAGTTAGAATTTTCTTCTTTCTGAAATATCATTTTTCTTTTATCTTTACTGTATGACTAGACGCAACCAAGAAAATGACATTTTACAGGACCTATTCTCTTCAATCTGCTTGTGAAGTCAAAATTGTATTTATTCTTTCAATAGCTAAAACACTCACATGTGTACAAACTATAATATAAAGTCTTTGTCTTATCAATACATATTCTGGCAACCCACGTGGTTCTCTTTCCCAGAGTAATGTTATGAATTCTTTTCAACTCCTTTTTATACAAGCAATAACACATTTTCATTATCTTGAAGATCATTCTTTATAATATACAAAGACCACTCCTTTCTTAGGTATACAGAATTCTATTGCGTACCTGAATGGTAATGCACTAACCAATCCCCTAATTGATGGACATTTAAAAATGATTTCAAGCCCTTAATACTCTTACCTGGAGAATCCCATGGAGGGAAGAGCCTGGTAGGCTACAGTCCATGGGGTTGCAAAGAGTCGGACACGACTGAGTGACTTCACTTTCACTTTTCAATACTACAAATTATAGCCTCAGGAATTCACATATATTTTGTTATCTCCTACAAACAAACCGCTGGGTCAGATGATATATACAGTGTAATATACACATTTATTGTGTGTATGAGACACTATTACATATAGGATAAATTCCTATAGCCGAGAGCGCCATTTCCATTTACCCTACAGAACAGCTTTCGGCTGGTTTTCACACTATCAATGCCAAGACTTGATTGCCTCTGAAAGCTCACATAAAAAACATTCAGTTCCTGATTTTAAAATGGCTAATACTTAAAATCTGCTAGCATAAGGTTATGTAAATCTGGGGATTTGGAAGACAAATCTGGACAATTACACACACACAGAGTCCCCTTTAGAGAAGGCTGTACCAAATCACACTTCCATGCTTAATGTACGAGAATACTTATTTTCCCACACACATAACAACAGAGTCTACAAATTTTATAAGTAAAATCCAGTATCTTAGTATAGTTTTAATTTATACCACTCTTACTATGAATAAGAACAAACTTGCTTTTATAGAATCAAACCAATCAGCTAATTTGTTTATACTTTAAAAAACTTTAAGCTTATACTTCATATATTTTATAAAAACTTTGTTTATACTCTGTCTCAGAGGATATGAGGAGTTATGTTTAAAAAATAAACAAATCACTTCTGTTTAAAGCTTAGTTGGGAATAATAAAACCAGAAGCAAGGTAATAAAATCTAGGTTGATGATATACTACTCCGAAAAGGAGGTCCTATAATTTGAACAAGTCTAAACAGCAAAAACATCAAATGTGTGGTAAAAATAAGTAAATCACACACCTGAATAGTTTAGAATTAAGTATGTTGTCCGAACTTAATTTGTACAAATCTTGAACTGTGGGAAAAAGAGAGCTCTAGAAGGGAGCAGGTCAATAAGCTTTTTGGGATATGTGAATTTGAAGTCCTAGATTAAGTTTACCCAGAAATAGTATGGCTGCTTTTTAATGGGTCTAGCTACTACAGCTGGGCCAGTTTCTTCTATCTTGCTGCTGAAAGGGTAAGAAAGGTGAGAAGAGCAAACCATTCATCTGATATTTGGTTTTCTTCCACTATCAATTAACACTTTTCTACACCTGCTTATCAAGAGTAGAAATATCGTCTATCACCAAATCAAGAAAACAGGCTCAAAATGCAAACAACTGTTTTCAGTAAAAAATCAGTTAAGATAAAGGTTATCAATTAATCAACACTACAAATGAATGATAACAGAATCCGTCCCTGTGAAACTACAGAAAAGGATCTAGCTAGGTCTATTAGGACATTCAAGAGTTTATGTGGAGAAAATGGTGGAAAACAGAAACAGAAGAGCTCACAAATATATCTAGACAGTCTCATTCTCTTTCATCTAACCAAAAACACCATACAGAGAGGCTGTTCTATTTTACACAAGTCTATTTATTTTTTAAAGATTCATATTCCTAAAGTGCTTAAGACTGCTCCAAAATAATAAACTATTTCAAAAGATTATTTTATAATCTAACTTTATTATAGGACAGGGTCTTTGTAATCTGAGAGGGTAGCAAAATGGCTCATCCCCCTCACCCAAATCCCAGGCCCAAGCCAGTTACCTCAAAATCAACTAAATAACACAACCACGTATTTAGTAGGTTGTTACAAATTTGTGATTTCTGGACTGTGGCTGATAGCAAGTCACATCAAGGTGAGAGGTAGAAAGAAACTAGAAGGAGATAGTGTCTAGCAAATATGGAGGAAAGAAGGTATTATGATCAAGTTATACTAGTAGTAAGTGCAGTAACTAAAAAATGAAGGTTAAGCAACAGAATAGTCCACAAAGCCAGAGGTGATAGTTACATAAATATTTTGATGATATGAATAGAAACATTTCAAGAAATGTGTGAAACCAGCAGCAATGCTGCATACTGAGCAATTATATTTTTTCAAGGGTGTAGAATAAAATGACAACTCAGTGAGAAGTCAGGTATGAGAAATGGATCTTCTACATCTGTTTTCCAAAACAGAAAACTTGATCTACTACTTATACCACTTTTCTACTCACAAGCTATGAAATGGCTGGTCTTAGGGGAAAAAAAATGAGAATCAACAAAAATAATCTTCGCTACTCAAATGTTCAATAAATTCTAAATTCTGTAATATTCACTGAAGATGTACAGAAATAAAAATCCATCATATACAAAATTTTACGTGTTTAATAACTGTAAGAATCAGAAGTGAGGCCAGGACTTTGGTAAAGATTTGTGAAAAAGGAAGGACCCAGGATGACTGTTGAAGGACCTGCTGAAATTCAAAACCATATAAAGGTCCAAAGTTAAACCTCTATAAATGCTTTTTTTGGGGGGAGGCAGAGAGGAAGAAAGGAGGCAAGCACAGCTAGGGAACTAAAGAGAATAACTCTCTCTTTACAGAAACATTTCAGTGGATTCTAGTGGTAAACGAAGGGTGGATAGATGGTAGGGGGAGCAAGATTCAAAAATGACTGAATTTATATCAATGGAGAGTCACTGTTATTTTACAAATAACCATTATCAGTTTCAGCAGCACATAAAATGAAATGCAAAGGGAAGGCTACATACAGGGAGCTTGGCTTATTAACTATTATATCCCTCCCACACACTATGCTAAGTGCTCAGTTCAGTTCAGTCGCTCAGTTGTGTCCAACTCTTTGCGACCCCATGAATCGCAGCACGCCAGGNTACAGGGAGCTTGGCTTATTAACTATTATATCCCTCCCACACACTATGCTAAGTGCTCAGTTCAGTTCAGTCGCTCAGTTGTGTCCAACTCTTTGCGACCCCATGAATCGCAGCACGCCAGGCCTCCCTGTCCATCACCAACTCAATACCAAAATATACATGGCAAGGCTGCTATCCTCTCAAGAAAATCAGTTTAATTTGAGTATCAGACATACAAATAATATTCATAGTTCTACTACCTAGGTAGAAAGAACAAGGTTTTCAATCTTATCTTCCAGGTAAGAGTAACTTGCCCTTCAAATTCATGTCAGGCTTTTGATTTTTGAATTTCTAACAGGTAAAAGATATACAGAATTAGAGCAAGACTTTAGATAAAAAATAAATTATTTCCTTGGTGTTCATTTTCTTGAGCTTATGCATTTACAGGGGAACCATTACTCACCGTTACAATATTCATTCTGTATAAGCATATGATCATCTTCGGCCCATGCAGAGAAGTATCGGACTACATGAGAATGTTGCCCAAGCACTGCATGAGCATATACTTCTCTCAAAGCATTCTGCCTAGAAGTTTGAGATTAAGAGAATCGTAAATCATTTTTATTTAAGATAAACTGAGTTAATTTATCTGAAAGTTCATAAAAGATTCTTGACTTCTGGATCTATCATTCATTATGATGAAGAACAACTTGCTTAAGAGAGAAGAGGATTAAAACTCTGTATGAGATTTTCCCAAAGGTTTCCATTAAAAAATCTGGAGTAGGAAATGGCAACCCACTCCAGTATTCTTGCCTGGCAAATTCCACACAGAGGAGCCTGGTGGGCTACAGTCCATGGAGTTGCAAAGAATCAGACACGACTAAGCAAACATCATGCCATTTAAGAATGTTAGAAAGAAGGAATCTTGCTGGCCCTATGATTCAGGAAAGATGAAATTCTACTCTACTGTGAATTCATGGATGCTACTAGAAATAGAAAATTTTAATTAGGCTCCAAGATCAGACTCCTCATATTACTCTACCAAATCCAATAAAAACTAATGGCACAAAATGAAATGGATGTGATTTAAATCATTATAACTTCTCAAACAGATTAAATTCAGTGACTGACCACCTAAAACCTTAACATTTCTAACACCATACTGATGAACAAAAGAACAAAAGACAAAATCTTTAATACATACTCATCAACAGAGCCAGCCAATGGCTTTTTTGATCGCTTTATGGCATAAACACATCCATCCAGCCTCTTCACACATTTAAACACAGAACCAAATTCTCCAGAACCAATCTTCTCTAGCTCGTGAAATTCTGTTGTATATCGAGACTTCATATTGCTTTCAGTAATTGTAATTCTCTGTAATAAAAAGTGTATCCATATATATACATATATATATAAAGGTACGAAAGTGATTCTTTTCACTACGGTGTTAACACTATGAAATTCAAAAATTTTATCTTATATTTTAATGCTTATTTAACATGTATATATGGGCTTTCCTTGTGGCTCAGTTGGTAGAGAATCTGCCTGCAATGCAGGAGACCTGGGTTCAATCCTTGGGGCAGGAAGATCCTCCGGAGAAGGAAATGGCAACCCACTCCAGTACTCTTTCCTGGAGAATTCCACCGACAGAAGAGCCAGGTCGGCTATAGTCCATGGGGTCGCAAAAAGTCAGACATGACTGAGTGGCTTTCAGTTTCAACATGTATATATGATAGCTTGTTAAGTAGAAACAAATATCAAAAACAATCAAATTTTTTTTTTAAATAAAAAGGAAATCAAAAGCTACTGACTTTAGCAGGTCTTGTTTCATCTTCAAACTCATAATCACTGGCTTCCATGTCTTCACCACAGGAACTGAAAAATATTATTTTTTCTATCAATATATTTGACAGATCCATCAACTAGAGATCCAAAACTATCTGACAAGATATATAGCAAAATGAAAATTTAATGAATGAAAACCGAAAAGAAAGCATTTACTTTTGTAATGATAAGATACAGCCCAAGTGATGAAAATGTTGTTCCTGTTTAGATATACCAACACCACAGCACAGATCAAAATTAAAGCCTTTCTAAATCAACTTTCTCTGCTTGCCTCATTTTGACACCAGCAGATTTACTAGAATTTATCTAGATCTTTTCTTTCTTCTTTTCCCATGCCACTTTCCCATAGCTGATTACTGAAAATTGCTATTAATGGAGAAAATTCTCAGCCCATAAACATCCAAATCATTTGGTTGAAATTAAATTTTAATTATGCCAAACCAGTTTTGGGTGGTTGAGGAACCAAACTGTTGAAAAATAAATAACTTACTCATTCCAATATGCTCTCTTTCTTCTACGACACTGTCCTGAGGAATGCAGTAACAGAGAATCTGGAGTAAAAGGATTAATATTCACTTGAGGAGTCTGTCGAACATCAAATTCCCTTTTTCCTGATTTTTCTGTATCCATGAATAGAGAGCCACCTCGGAGTTTAACAGAACTGGAATCGATTCCTCGAGCTTTGGAGAGCAAACTCTAGGAGAGGAAAAGAAATGCTTAGGATCCAAGTGCTATATATCCAAGTGCCTTCTCAACCTAATTTTCAACAAGTCTTTATCCTGGCTGAATGTGTAGGTCAAAGCAACACACCAACCCTTGTTAATCTTTCAAGCAAAATAGACAGTGGTTTACTTAGGAGCCTGAAGGTGGATACTAACCACCTTTCCTGAAAAAGTCAAGTAAAACAGGTCTCTAACCCTAAAAAGAATATGAATGAAAACTAAAATTAAGTTCACTCTAGGAGCTAAAAGTTAAGAAAATTTTCAATCCATCTAAAAATAGAAAGCATTCTGGGAGTCATATAAAAGCTCCCCTCCCCCATCCAAGTAGGGCTTTGAAAGCCACCACCATAGAGCTCCTCCCCTCACTTTCAGACTTGCCTTGGGCAAGTTGGACAATAAACAGCAAGGCACAACAAGCACACATCTCCTGAGGTCTATGACTAGTAACCGGGCTGAAAATTACTTTAAAAGGTACATTTTCCACATTAATCTTTTAAGTTCGATACTGAATTTCAGGAAGTGTCTGCTTTAAAATCTGCTGTTACTTCTAAAGTTCTACAAGTGGTAATCTGCATACTCACTTGCCACTCAACACACAGGTGCTGAATACCTACTTCTTTTAAGAGACATTATCAATGGTATGAAAGCCTGAGGGTCCAGGCGACAATATCCACGCTGGTTTTTAACAGTTGGACTTTCCTAATCCAGACACTTAGACTGATCAAACTTGGGAACTGCAAACCCAAGAGTGTAAACAAACGCTTACCAAATAAAATATTCTTTCCGGAAAGAGGCTTAAATGCTACCCCGAGTTATTTACAAGCCTTTTTAAGACTGTAAATACTTGAAGGCCAGCCTCTTCTCCCAAGTCGAAGTGCAGTCTCCCTCCGTATCTCAAACTTTCCCCCAAAAGGCCACCTGATACGAAATGATAAGTGCATTTTTTTTTTTAAACCGAACTCCTGCGTGCGCCGCCCAAATTACAGGACTGATCATTGCGTTTAAAAGGCACCAGATGGCTGCGGCGCTGAGGAGTGTCAGGTGGCCGGGCCAGCACCACTGGAGCATCGTTCCAAACCGCGTTATCGGTGCCACACTCCCGCCTGCCACGCTCGGGGCCGCCCCGACTCGGCGGGCGTTAAATCGTCAGCCACCTGGACCGCGCCGATCAGCCCCTTTGAAAGATGAAGAAGTTCCAGACAAGGCCCATTGTTCATTACATAATCTTAACGGACAACTGCTGGGCAGGGCCCCAAAAAAGGGCTGCCAACTTTTTTGTTACGGCGCCGGAGAGCGAGCTGGGGTGAGGCCGGGCGGTTATGTAACCGAACCCGGGCAGCGCCGCGCTCCGCTCCGGGCGCCGCGGCCTTTTTAAAAAGCTGGGCCGGCGCGGGCTCTGGGCGCCCCGGCGGCCGCGTCCTCTCACCTTGGGGGTGTGCGGCGTGTCGAAGAGCCGCAGCTTGCGGAAGGTCTTGTGGGGCGGGGTGCCCGGGTAGTCTGGCAGCGGCGAGCAGGCGCCCTCGCCGGCCCCGCGCGCCCCGCAGCCTCGCAGCGACGCATCCCCCGGGCCGCCGCAGCGCACTGGCGAGAACGAGCTACCCAGAAAGTAGGGAGCCGCCGGCGACTTGACCGGCGACGAGGAGCCGAAGCCCTCCTCCTCCCACGAGTCGCCCTCGGCCCCGCCGCCCGCCGCGTCCGCGCCGGGGCAGGCGCCCCGCAGCAGCATGTCCTCCTCTAGCTCCCCCGGGCTGCCGGGGATTGTGCCCGGAGAGCGACGGCCCTCGGGCCCGGGCTCTGTGGGGCTCCTCGCAGGCGGCAGCGGCGAGTCGGGCTCCTGAAAGGCCGANTATTGCAGTATTCTGATATAGATGTGTATAAGAGACAGCCTCTAGCTCCCCCGGGCTGCCGGGGATTGTGCCCGGAGAGCGACGGCCCTCGGGCCCGGGCTCTGTGGGGCTCCTCGCAGGCGGCAGCGGCGAGTCGGGCTCCTGAAAGGCCGAGTCCTCCCCGGTGCTATGGCCGCTGCCTTCTTCCTCCTCTTCCTCCTCCTCTTCACAGTCGCTGCAGGGCGAGAAGATCAGCTTCTGCCGCAAGGTGCAGGAGGCCGCGGCGCGGCGGGGCGGCGGCGGCTGTTGCCGGCTCAGGAAGCTCATCGCGCCCCTGGGGCCGGGGCGGAGGACCGGAGAACCAGAGCCCGCGAAGTCCAGGTCTCGGCCGGCCCAGGGGGCGGGTCCGCCACGTGCGACTGGGCGCGCCCGGTGGCCGCGGCTGCGGCGGGTCTGCGCGGCGGCGGCGGCGAGCGGCGGCTCCGGGACGCTCTGGGCGGCGACCGGCGGTGGAGGCGGCAGCGCGGGCTGTCCGGCAGAGGCGGGGCGGCCCGGGCGCCGAGTCTGGAGTCTCCGCAGGTCCACCGCAGGTTCGGGTTCCGCGGCTTCCCGCGACCGTTAACCACGTGGTACCCAGTCCACCAATCCCCGCCCAGCTTAGGGTTTGAAAAAAATGGAGGGCGCGACGTAGCCCGCTGGGGAGGGATCAGCTACGCGATTTTGGCGCGAACTCGCTGGCTCCGCCCCTCCCTCTAGGCGCCGGGCCAGGCCAGGGCGGGCGCGGCGCCACAGGCCTATGAGCGAGCGGGCTGCAGGGAGTTAGGTCTGGCGCCTCCCGGACTGGGCCGGGCAGGGGACCCTCGGCGGCCCTCTGGGAGGGGCGATGGTTGAGGGTTGAACTCGGCCGAGCCGAGCGCCAACCTGGACACTGTATCCTCGGCGGCCTTCCGACTCCTCGGAGGTGGAGCTGGACTGGCGGCTGGAGAGCGCCTCAGTCCCTGCGGGTCGGGGCGAGCTGGAGAGCGCCGTGGCCTTTGGTTGCTCCCGAGGGAGACTGACCTTAACGTCCCGCATCCCTTTGGTTCCGGCCCCTGGGGCGCATGGGCGTGGCTAAGGGGAGTTAGGTTCCCGAGACGAGGTCTGAGCCGGGAATGGTAACTCCGGCCTCTGGACCGAAGTGTGTGCAAATGGGTTGCTACTGCTGCTGCTCCTGCTAAGTCGCTTCAGTCGTGTCCGACTCTGTGCGATCCCATAGACGGCAGCCCACCAGGCTCCCCGTCCCTGGGATTCTCCAGGCAAGAACACTGGAGTGGGTTGCCATTTCCTTCTCCAATGCATGAAAGTGAAAAGTGAAAGTGAAGTTGCTCAGTCATGTCCGACTCTTAGCAACCCCATGGACTGCAGCCCACCAGGCTCCTTCGTCCATGGGATTTTCCAGGCAAGAGTACTGGAGTGGGGCGCCATTGCCTTCTCCGCAAATGGGTTAGGCTGACACAAAGTCGGAGGAAATGGACACGACTGAGCGACTGAACTGTCTGAAAGTCAGAAGACTGAGCGACTGAACTGTCTGAAAGTCAGAAGAGGAGACTCGAGTTCTCAGGCGAGGTCCCTGGCTGCAGGGCTGTCTGAGCCTCTGTTTACCTCCAGAGAGGCTGTTATGGCCCGGGGTGTCTGCAGCGAGGGGAGCACCCCCAGACCATGGTCTTCTTCGCCATCCCCGCTCCTCCCCTCATCCCCCCCCAACTCGTTCATCGTAAATAAAGCAGCTCCACACTCGACCCTAAGCACAAAACCAAGTGCCCACCACGCGGCCATGGTGTTTATATTTGTTTGCCAGCACGTGGGCAAGTGTTGGCAAAACAGATCGGCTTAGCTTGCTGCAAACTTCAAAGCAACTTGAGAAAAAATTTCTCTAGTACTCCCGTCAAATTGTGATTTATCCCTCCGTTATTGTCGAAGACAGAAGTTTCTGACAATTTTTTCACTTGTAACGCCCTAATGAATCTTCTTCCTTCTCGTGTTTTTTTCTCCGTTTTGTTTTTTATTCTTTAGGATATATTCAAAGAAGGAATTACTGTGTCAAAGCATACAAACTGCCCAATTGCCCTCCAGGAAAAAAAAAAATTGCGTTCTCACTGGCAGTGGATTACAGTACACACTTTGAGAACTGAACATCAGTGGGTATTTAATGTTTGTTGATGTAATTTTGTTGTTTTGATTCATGTCACTGGACAGTTTTCATGGGCTTGTGGCACTTCATGAATATTAACACTTGACCATATATGCTGTTCTAACACTTTTCAAAAGTTAAAACTTAAGATGGATTTTTAGTAATGGAAACACATCTTAGTATTTATCACATGGGAAATTCCCTGAGATTACATAACTGAAGATGCAGTGAAGAGTAAACAGTCATTTTCTCCAAATATTTGCTAACTGATGTTTCTTTTTGTGTGTGTGTTAATCCAAACTTAATTTTAAACTCAGAAGACAGGAATTCTACTATTTTGTATGTTTCAAGGACTGCCATTCTCTGAAAAGCCAAGGAGTGGTTTTTAGCACCCTCCCCAATGGCAACCCACTCCAGTATTCTTGCCTGGAGAATTCCATGGACAGAGGAGCCTGGTGGGCTACAGTCCATGGGGTCGAAAAGAGTTGGACATACCAGAAGTGATTTAGCACTCCAACACCTCTTCTCTCCTAGTGAGAAATATAAGTTCTTTGATAAGGATAGTTGATATTTTCTAAATTTCATATGAAGTATAAATAAAAATAACTCTGTAATACTCCTACTCTTTGTTGATCTGTAACATGAGTTGTTTGTAAAGCAGTGTGCTTCCTAAACACCTCTGCCCCTAATTTTTTGCCCCAAGCTTCTCCTATATAAAGAATTCTATATCCGCTATTTCTATGTAGGCAAACTCATGCTGCCTCCCACCCCCTTCACTCTTTGACAACAACCTGCTTCATTTCCTTGACAGGCTCTTATCTATCTCAGAGTGTGTTGATTGTTAACTACTATTCCATTCTAGAAAATGAGGTCCTTGAGTATAGGGACCTTTTCTTTTGTTTATTGCAGTATTCTGATATGGCTTCAGTTCAGTCACTCAGTCGTGTCCAGCTATTTGCAACCCCATGGACTGCAGCACACCAGGCTTCCCTGTCCATCGCCAACTCCCAGAGCTTCCTCAAACTCATGTCCATCGAGTTGGTGATGCCATCTGATCATCTCATCCTCTGTCATCCCCTTCTCCTCCAGTCTTCAATCTTTCCCAGCATCAGGGTCTTTTCCAATGAGTCAGTTCTTCACATCAGGTGGCCAAAGTGGAGCTTCAGCTTCAGCATCAGTCCTTCCAATGAATATTCAGGACTGATTTCCTTTAGGATGGATGATTGGATCTCCTTGCAGCCCAAGGGACTCTCAAGAGTCATCTCTAAATGAGATAATTCAAAAGCATCGATTTTTTGGCACTCAGCTTTCTTTATGGTCCAACTCTTACATTCATACATGACTACTGGAAAAACCATAGCTTAGACTATGTGGACATTTGTTGGCAAAGTAAATGATATGGCTTAGGTGCTCAGTATCTTCTGAGTGATGATAGGACCCTTACTTACATATTTATTGATTGGATTATTTTATCTCTAAATATTATTAGTTCAAATGGTACAGAAGTCTCCCACTTAACCTTGCAACCCCCTGCCCAAGTCCCCTTCCTGGAGGTGAAAATTCTTCTAATATTCTTTGTTCATCTACGCTTAACCTTGCCACCTCTCTGCTTCCCTAAACTGGGATGTTCTTAAAATCAGCTGGGGCAAAAAAGGCGTGGATTCCCAATGCGAAGGGAAGATTTCTTGGTTCACACCCAGGTCCTCACACAGAATAGGAGAGGTAAATTCCCACCAGATGTACAGAATGACTGGGGGAAAGACAGAATTTTTTTTTTTTTTAATATCGTTAAAAGTGATACTCAGGGCAAGAACTCTTTGACTTTCTCCGCTTCCATGTAAAATAGATGTTCCCTGCTCCAGACTTTTTACCACACCCTGCGTGGACTATGTAATAACACCCTTTGTTTACTTGTCTGGCTTCTCTCCCAACCAGGGCTGAGATCGAGTTTATTTATCTGTAGAGCTGCAGAAAACAACAACATGCCTTGGCTCCAAAGAAGGTGCTTAATGTTTCTGGAATAATTAAAATGTAGTGTTCTTTAAAAAACAAAAGTGCCAAAATGAATATGATACCCAGGCCCTGCCTCCTGCAGTTGAGAACATGGCACAACGTTATGGGTTTAACTGCAGCAATATCCTAAATGAAATTCTAAACGATTGTTCCCGATTTTTTTTAATTGCATGCTCTTCAGAGCACAGCACTCAATGTACTGAGAGGAAGGGGTTACGCCCACCGGCCCTGGGGCATATCTAATTCAAATTTCCTGCTCTTTCCCTACCCTGTGTTGTTTTTAACTATTGTTACTAGGCAGCTTTTGTGGTAATGTTGTAATAACTGAGTAAAAATCATGCCTCTGGGAGAACAAACTTAACCTGTTTCTCTCCTTTACAATGATGATTTACCAAGTAAAAGTTTCATTCCGCTGCTGTTGGCCCATTCACTTGTCCTAGCAGCAAAATAAGTCTCCTGCCCTGAAAATATATAATTGAGAGTCCTAAATCACCTTCTCAAATACTTTTTATACAGCACATAAATATATGTGCGTATTCTCGTAAACATAAGCCATGAACTTTTGAATGAAAGGTCCTTGAGAACTAGGAACTAATTTTTCACAGTGATGTAAAGCCTCTAGGAATGTTTCTTAAGACTAGCCTGCTTTTACCCACAGCGGAATCCTTTCTAGCTTATGCTTTTTATTCTGGAGAATTAACTTTTTCTAAAGATAAGCCTACTCTAATAGATACCTAATTTTTTTTTAAGTCATGTTGGTCAAGTCTGTTTTTCACTTAAAAACCAAATAATATGCTTGAAAAATTCAACTGTTTTTCTTCATCTTTCTGGTGTCTTTACCGATCAATCCTCTTCTGCTGGTTCTCTCAGCAAACCTCACCTCACTTCAACCCAGCTCTAACTATTACCAACTGCCGTTTGGCTCCAGAATCCAGTTCTCGAGCTAGAATGTGATAACCCCTACCACTGCTCCCATTTTACTTCTCAGGTGTAGTTTAGATTTCTGTACTTTGTCACTTGCCTTTACTATTGCTTGGAAAATCCCATGGACAGAGGAGCCTGGTAGGCTATGGTCCATGGGGTGGCAAAGAGGTAGACACGACTGAGCGACTTCACTTTTACTTTAATACCCTCTGATGGATGACACTGTTTGACCATTTCACGGTGTGTTCATCAGCTCACTCTGATACAGAATAATCAAATCCAGTTCCTCCTTATTTGTTCAATAGATTAAATGGGAGACTAGCATTGTCCCTTACAAATAGTGTTCAATAAATCTTCTGTGTACTTTTAATTATGGCAATTTTTTTAGAGATTTCTTTTTATGTGGACCATTTTTTATTCTCTTTATTGGCTTTGTTACAGTATTGCTTCTGTTTTGATGTTTTGGCCACGAGGCATGTGGGATCTTAGCTCCCCAACCGGGAACTGAATCTGTGCCCCCTGCATTGGAAGGCAAGGTCTTAACTACTGGACTGCCAGGGAAGTCCTTAATTACAGCAGTGTTATTTGAGAATAATCATACTTGTTAATAGCTTTAATCAGTAAAAACAAGTTTGCCTAAGGTGAAACTTAGGACTTCCCTGATGTGTAAAGAATCTGCCCGCAACATGGGCGACCTGGGTTCGATCCCTGGGTTGGGAAGGTCCCCTGGCAGCAACCTGGGCATGGCAACCCACTCAAGTATTCTTACCTGGAGATTCCCCATGGACAGAGAAACCTGCCAGGCTATAGTCCATAGGGTCGAAAAGAGTCAGACATGACTGAGCGACTAAACACACAATGTGAATAAACTGTTAAGCCTGTTTATAGCCAGTGAGGATGATCAAATCAGAACAGAGATAGTATTGATAAGAACTTGAAAAGTATAGCTAGGGAAGAGTGACCAGTTGAAAGCTTGTATTTTAATGGAATGAACATACTTTTCATGCCTAATTAATCTTTAAGGATTACCAACATACTCTTTCCATTTATCCTTCTAACATTTATGTAAGATCAACAGCAGATTCCATTACATACAATTGTATCAATTATATAGATTATGTACAAAAAGTTTGAGGATCTAAAATTCTCATTCAGTTTATCTTTGGGGATTTCAACACTGAAAGACAATGCTAGGGTACTTAAAATTTGTATCTGGGGAATTCCCTGGTGGTCCAGTGGTTAAGACTCCAAGCTTCCACTACGGGAGGCACAATCCTTGACCAGGGAACTAAAATCCCACATGACTTGCAGCACGGCCAAAACAAAAAGGGAAAAAACAATTTTGTGTGTACATACGCAAAACCTCTGCTATAACCAGTTTTGTTAGTGAAAGAAGCCTTCAGAGCCTACTCCCAGTTATCTAAGCCTTTACATAGCCCCTCTAATCTTCAAAGACTTGATAGTCCACTGCACTCAGTAAGGCCTGTGGCAATAATACTAACTTTAAGACTTTTCCCAAGAGTCAATACTGGCCACTGGACATATCATTCCTAGATAAGAGAGGAGTTCTCAACCAACATTTAAAATTATAGCTCCGTGAGGCAGCCAAAACATCACGCTTCCTATTTGCTATTTTAAAATAACTTTTTGGCGGAATGGAACTAAGTAGTCCCATTTTCTCCAGTATCGTTAATACTTGCAAAGAGCTGCTTTTCTCTAAATTCTTAATGAGTTTCAGTAACTGAAAATGTCACGTCACAGGAATCTATTTATAAACAGGAGGAGTCATGAGCTAGTGACCAACAGAACAGCAGTGCTAAATACAGTCAGGTAATTGATTGATTGCCTCTCCTTCTGGGTTAGTGACACATACAGGAAATGATCTGGAGGACTACAGGACTGCCAGTCTCTACGGCCACACTGTGATTAGCTGAGCCAGCTTTGTTCAGACTACTGCAGCACAAAAGATGTGATGACACCTCTCCAGTGAAACAAGGGGCCCTGTCTCAGTAGGAGAGGGAAAGGAGATGAGGCAGACACCCCTTGCTGGTCTTTTGTGTGGCAACAGGGGTGTGTTTGGGTATTGCTATGTTTTGATGACTCAGTGGTGAGTCAGTTTTAAAGTTCTATAAAAATCCAGCTCACACTAGATTGAGAGATGAGCTCATCCAGTAGCTAACTGGGTGGAGAGTGCCCAGTAGTTCTAGGTACGATCAGCTGATTGGTGTGCATGAATATGTACATGGAAAAAAAATACCCATGAGGGTGAATTAGTTCCTGAATGCAGAAATCAACTCTACCTGGCATCTTCTATTGGGTGTGTGCCATGTTCAAGCATGATCCATGTCCTACCTACTGCCCCTTACCTTTGTATGAGTCAGGGTGTGAGAAATATCCTAAGTGCCACAAAAAGCTGGGGTGCTTTGGAGGGAGCTGGGAAGACTATAGTGCTATCTATATATGGCAGGCACTGAGCCAGATGCTTTCCATATTTATCTAATCTTTATAGGAATGCTCCGAGAGAGGTATTTTAATTCATGTTTTTACAAATGAAAGAAAATGAAACTCAACTAGGTTAAATGCCTATATCACATAGTCATACAGCCGGTATTACTGAGACTGTCACTACTGACTTCAAGACTAGCTCTTTCGCATGTGAGGATGATTTGGCTGTGACATCTATCACCCCATTAATCACCAGGATTGACTCAGCTGATCTGGCTGGGTAGACCAGTGTCCCCTTCCTGCATCAGCCCTTCATGTGTGTCCCTGCTCAAGCTGCAGGCTCAAGCTCTTCGAAAAGGGTATTGGAATAGCTGCACTCCTTTGCTAGAACCTTCAAACAAGCTCTCAGGACTAGCTCTTTCTACCCCGACAAGGAATGGGTAAGGTGAGGGTGAGAACTAATTGGGAGACTTGCTGAAGACAGGGTCACAGGACCCCACCATGGGCAGCGTGCTGCTAGAGTTTGGGTAGCAGGACGTGGTAAAGGGTCACGGGTGTCAAAGACAGTCATACATGGCACCTCTGCCTTTTTGTTATACCTTAAAACCCACATACATTTTAAATTCTAAAATCAAGAGGAAAAATTGCAAAGATTGATACTGTGTTGTATTGCAAAGGGTTTGGAGAAACGCATTTCTGTCCACTATGGCGGTGGGTATACATTGGTACCATTTTAAAAGATCATTTTGACTGTTTCTTCTGCAATTTAAATATTGATCATCTTTGACTCAGCAATGCTACTAAACCTTTCTTCAGTTCAGTTCAGTTCAGTTCAGTCTCTCAGTCTGGAGAAATATACAGATTTATAATAAAATCTCACTTCCGAAAAACCTGGGTACCAACTAAAGAAAGAGACAAGAGAAAAGCTGTAACATTGCTCTAAAACAGGATGGGGCCGGTGGAATATGGCAGAGGTCCTGGAGACCCATACCCTCCTTTTTCTGACATCTTGCAGCTCTTCACTCTTTCTGGTCATTGATGCCCCAGCCCTCCTTCCATTTTCTCGTGTCCCTGCCTCCCTATCTCTCTTCTCTGGCTTTGCTCTTGGGATAGGAGCCTGTGCTCCGGTTCTCTCAGCCTGGTTATTTCATTTGGACTGGTCTTCCGGCCCGTCTCAGACAAGAGGCTCTGTGTTGTGCCTGTCATCTATGGTGAGTGCTGATAAGGAAGGGACTTCCAGGATCCCTTTTGATTTATTACAGGCTCACTTCTAAGTGCAGAATAAAAGACTTTGTTCCTAGTAACCAGCTTCAGAATTTAACTGATCCAGGAACTCAGTTTGGGGCATAGGATAGCTCACACATGCTCCTGTCACTTCTGACTAGATCACCCGCTTTGCCATCAAAGCAGGTTTGACGTCAAAGGTTTCTGAAGCAGCCGAGTCTTGTGTTTGATGACTGTCCCCACTCCCACTCACCACGACTAAGCTGAGCTAGCTTTCCAGGGCTCTGTGTGTCTGTTTGTATGTCTATCAACCAGTAGTTAGAAACAACAAGAGCACAGAAATATGGCAAGGATGAAATAAATACACAAACTATGTTCTATGCTTTTCCAGTCCTGTGGCCATTGCTGAGTTTTCCAAATTTGCTGACATATTGAGTGCAGCACTTTCACAGCATCATCTTTCAGGATTTGAAATAGCTCAACTGGAATTCCATCATCTCCACTAGCTTTGTTTGTAGTGATGCTTCCTAAGGCCCACTTGACTTCACATTCCAGGATGTCTGGGTCTAGGTGAGTGTGAGTGATCACACCATCGTGATTATCTGGGTCATGAAGATCTTTTTTGTACAGTTATGTGTATTCTTGCCACCTCATCTTATTATCTTCTGCTTCTGTTAGGTCCATACCATTTCTGTCCTTTATTGAGCCCATCTTTGCATGAAATCTTCCTTTGGTATCTCTAATTTTCTTGAAGAGATCTCTAGTCTTTCCCATGCTATTGTTTTCCTCTATTACTTTGCATTGATCACTGAGGAAGGTTAGATGGGAATACCAGACCACCTGACCTGCCTCTTGAGAAACCTGTATGCAGGTCAGGAAGCAACAATTGGAACTGGACATGGAATAACAGACTGGTTCCAAATAGGAAAAGGAGTATATCAAGGCTGTATATACACTCTGCTTATTTAACTTCTATGCAGAGTACATCATGAGAAACGCTGGACTAGAGGAAGCACAACCTGGAATCAAGATTGCCGGGAGAAATATTGATAACCTCAGATATGCAGATGACACCACCCTTATGGCAGAAAGTGAAGAAAAACTAAAAAGCCTCTTGATGAAAGTGAAAGAAAAGAGTGAAAAAGTTGGCTTAAAGCTCAACGTTCAGAAAACTACGATCATGGCATCCGGGCCCATCACTTCATGCCAAATAGATGGGGAAACAGTGGAAACAGTGGCTGAATTTATTTTTTTAGGCTCCAAATCACTGCAGATGGTGACTGCAGCCATGAAATTAAAAGACGCTTACTCCTTGGAAGGAAAGTTATGACCAACCTAGACAGCATATTCAAAGGCAGAGACATTACTGGTCAACAAAGGTCCGTCTACTCAAGGCTATGGTTTTTCCAGTGGTCATGTATGGATGTGAGAGTTGGATAAAGAAAGCTGAGTGCCAAAGAATTGATGCTTTTGAACTGTGGTGTTGGAGAAGACTCTTGAGAGTCCCTTGGACTGCAAGCAGATCCAACCAGTCCATCCTAGAGCAGATCGGTCCTGGGTGTTCATTGAAAGGACTGATGTTGAAGCTGAAACTCAAATACTTTGACCACCTGATGTAAAGAGCTGACTCATTTGAAAAGACCCTGATGCTGGGAAAGATTGAAGGCATGAGGAGAAGGGGAAGACAGAGGATGAGATGGTTGGATAGCATCAGTGACTCAATGGACATGGGTTTGGGTGGACTCTGGGNGCCCCAGCTCTGAGTTGTGTATTTAAATGTCTCTGTCAAGAATGGAGACTGAGACTGTGGGTGACTAAGACCTTTCTAATGTTATATATCTTTGAAGAGCTTTGAAGGGAAGCAGCCAATTCCCCCTGCCCAACCCTGCTGAGTTTCCTATTTCAAATGACTAAGTCATGACCCTTCTTAGCAAGACTTCAAAGAACCTGATCAAAGATAACATTTATATTAAATAAAACAGCACAACTTTTTTCCCTTTTTACTGTAAAGCTTGAAATGAAAAACAGCCCTGCTTCAGCTCTCTGGCCAACAAAGCATGGTGAAAACAGCAGAGAAGTGATTCTTAAAGGACAACCTTCACACACCCTCCCCCCACCTTTCTTGGAACTTGGTGGCCCCTATACTGAATCTCTAACGTGAGAGATGGGTTTTCAGGTGCTTATCAGGTCACTGGGCAATCATAAATCCCCACCCAAGCTTGGGACTTCCCTGAAGGTCCAGTGGTTAAGACTCTGCCTTTCTACTGCAGCGAGCATGCGTTCGATCCCTGTTTAGGGAACTGAGATTCAGCATGCCACCAGAAATTAAAAAAAAAGAAATCACCAAAGCTCATATACATAATCTCTGCCACAAGTTATCATCTGAGGAGGTGGTTGTGGTGTGGTGAAAAAAAAAAACACCCTGGACGTGGGAGTCAGTCTGGCTTCTCAAGTCTTTGCCTTGCCTCACCACAGTCCTGGGCAGACACAACTTCTTTGAACCTTCAGCTTTCTCATGTACAAAGGTATTAAATCTCATATATCTCACAAAATCCTGTTACGATCAGATAAATATGTATGGAAAAGTACTTACTGTGCTTGATACATAATATACTCTCAATATATATATATTGTATTTTAACCTATTATATTTGTGGTGTTTTCTACAACTCTTCCCCCCACCCCATACCAATTTAATGAAACAAATATAAAGGTAACATTTTTAAAATTGCTGTATTCAAAATTAATAATAAACTTTAGGGTAAATAAGCTTTAAAACAAAAGTACATAAATAAAAATAAANTTCCCCCCACCCCATACCAATTTAATGAAACAAATATAAAGGTAACATTTTAAAAATTGCTGTATTCAAAATTAATAATAAACTTTAGGGTAAATAAGCTTTAAAACAAAAGTACATAAGTAAAAATAAATAATTTACACCAACCCACTAACCTAATTTTCAGAATAAAGCCATTTCCAATTACAGCACTGTTATCCTGGGCTCCAGCCTGTGGTCAAGCTTTGATAGTTCATTATTTTTAAGAAACAGTAACAAAAAACTGAAGACTCAGGAAATCATCTTTAACAAAACAGAAGTACTGGATTTAAGTTTTTTAATTTTAAATAACCAAACTTTGTAATTTTATACATAATCCAATGTAATGCTAATATAATTAGCACTTCAGCTTGTAGAGCTGGTATTTAACAGGGGTGGAAAACTGTAATGAATAGTCTTCAAACCGTGAGATATTTAATACAAATAAAAATGGACAAGTATACAGTAGAACAAAAACTGCAGACAGATACTAGCTGAGGGAAATATCTGAAGGCTTTACATCCTTTATTATCCATGATGGCTTTTGGAATTATGATTGTTTGACATATAGAACCTTTGACATTTTCAATACAGCCTTTATTTTTTTTTTTTCATAGTAAGTTAAAAATCCATCATAAGACTCCATAAGACTTCACTGGTCTTGCATGTAGACTCGAGGAGTTTGCAATCTGATAAAAGAGTAACATAAAAAATTACTGTATTGCCCTAATTTCATACTTCCTTGTACACAATACATCAGTTTGGGAAATCTATTCCAAGGGTTATATACACAAAAGTGTCAAGAATAAAATGTTCTCCACTCTTGCATAAAAATGTGTACAGTGTTTCGGGAATGGAAAATCTCTAATTTTCCTGGGCCCGGGCTTCATGGGTCTCTGCTGCCTGAAGATGAAAGGCTTCTCTGGCTTTATTGCTCCATTGTTCTGAGGATTAATCATCCAACCCTGGAGTTTCTCCTTGCTGGATCCTGGATGCTATTCTGATGGCTTCTTCCAGAGATGGCTGTTCTCCAAGCTGAAACAGGAACATACATAAAGCCACAGTCAAGATAATGCCAAAGAAATATAATATGCCGGAAGTAAAATTTCTCTCTGTAATTCTAACACCTGGGCTTGTTAAAGTACTAATGCTCATCCACAAAACACAAAAATTCCTGCTGGGTAGAATAATGCAGTTTCTTTACATAGGATTTTGATAAATCTTCACACATGCAAGGAACAAAAAGATGCTTATCTTTTCTGTCGGAGATAGAGAGCTTCATGAGCCTTTAGCTTCATGCCCATGAACTAAATTAAAACCAACAGCTGTCATTTTCCTGAGTGCATTCTAACCCTTTCCAAGTAAATATGTTAAAACAAAACAAACCTCCCAAGGAAAGGTAATCTACACCTCATATTCTAGATCCTCTGAATGCAGTGACTTCCCAGAGAGTGTATTCTTCGTAGTCTTCTGACATTCCCCACCATAACATACAGCTGTTGTGCAGGGACTTTTTTGAGGACTAACTTGGGAGTCTACATTTACAGGCGGTTCATTTCCAAGGAATAACTCTTAAATGCTTTATAGAATCCTGCCTAATTAAACTTTTATTCTGACAGTAAAGATGGCTGGTCAGGTACACACAGAGAGGTATTTACCAGGAGCTTTATACTTCTTGTTATAAATTCCCTTATAACACGCAAAGATAGTAGCAAACAAAGTTTTAGTCTCTTTGAGTTTATTTCAAACAAAGCAACTTCCTTAAAGGAGCTAAGCACTACGTATTATCCGGTGCCCTGCCTCTGTGAATGCTATGCATCAGAGTACGGCGACAAGGCTGAGGGCTGAACAGCACTGCTGTCTACAGAGGACAGCTGCCACTGTACTCACCTGAACTGCAATCTGGGTGCCGTTGGATGTTGCCACTAAGGTCAAAGGTCTGGTTTCTGTGGTTACTAAGTGATGGCTGTGCTGTTGGTGCCCCATTTCTGATGATGCAGTGTGGAATGCTGCCAAGTCCTGAGCCACAATTGCAACCTTAAAAAATACACAGAAGAATTAAAACTATGATTTTAATAGGGTTAAGTTAAAATCCATTTAATGCAAGGGACTGTCTTCAAATTCAAAAGGAAATCCTCCCTTCTGACCATAGACTTGTAGAAGCTGAAAGCTGGAAAAGACCTTACACATTGTCTATTCTGAACTCTTTTTTTCCTTTTTTGTTTTGACTGCACTTCCCAGACTGGGATTTCAGTTCCCCTACGAGGAAGTGAACCTGGGACCTCAACAGTGAGAACAGAGTCCTAACTACTGGACTGCCAGGGAATTCCCATGGACTCCTCTTTTTTGAGGAAGTTGACACTCAGAAAGAAGAGACTTATCTAAAGTTATGAAGCAAGCTGACAGCAAAACAGGATAGAGGACACTGAGAAAGTGGATTCGCTATGTCAGATTTCATTAAACAGAAGTGACATGACAGTGCCTAGATTCTAATATTCCCAAGCAGCTGCCTGGGAAGTTACGCACATGGATTAATTTATATCTCAAATGTCTATTTATTCCTGAGTTTGGCTCAGTGGTAGATATACTATTTTCTCCTGTTTATCTGTTGTACTAAAAATTAGATTTCCATTAACCAAAAAGGACCTACTATATAACACAGGGAACTCTGCTCAATGTTATGTGGCAGCCTGGATGGGAGGGGAGTTTAGGGGAGAATGGATACANTGGCTCAGTGGTAGATATACTATTTTCTCCTGTTTATCTGTTGTACTAAAAATTAGATTTCCATTAACCAAAAAGGACCTACTATATAACACAGGGAACTCTGCTCAATGTTATGTGGCAGCCTGGATGGGAGGGGAGTTTAGGGGAGAATGGATACATGTATAGGTATGGCTGAGTCCCTTCGCTGTTCACCTAAAACTATTACAACATTATTTGTTAACCAGCCATTCCCCAATACAAAATAAAAGGTTTTTTAAAAATTAGATTTCCATTAAATGCTTAAAATTAAACAAAAATTAATAATAAAATAATTTTTAAATAATATTTTTAAATTAAAATTAGATTTCCACAGGGAATTCCCTGTGGTGGTGATCCAGTGGTTAGGACTCAGCTCTTTCGCTGCCATGAGTCTGGGTTCCAGCCCTGGTCAGGGAATTGAACTAAGATCCCAGCAAGCTGCACAGCATGGCCAAAAAAAAAGAAAAAAAGATTTCCATTAACTGGGAAAATAAAGTACCAGGGACATTACTACACGGCATGAGGGAATCTTAGTTTTCCAACCAAGGACTGAACCCATGACCCCTGCAGTAGAAGCATGGAGTCCTAACCACTGGACTACCAGGGAACTAATTCCCAGCAACACATTCTGTCAGTCACTTCCTCTTTCAGATCCCACGGAATCTTTCCAACCGGCTCCTGAAGCACCGAGGCAGAGTGGTTAAAAGTGCTTTTGTGGCTCTTAAACTACAAATGCAGCTTTTTCTATGCAGATAGTAACATAGAAAATAGCATCAACTACATGTCATATGCTATTTAAGAATTCTGTTCAGCCAAACTTAGAGAAAGCCAAACTTAGAGAAAGAACAGGTTAAAAACTGAAATTACTATTAAATGCTTAAATGCATTTTACTTGGCCATTAATCCAGTAAGAATGCTAGATTTTAGTGCTAATATATATTTAGCTTGGATCAATCCCAGTATTGGTCCATAGTCCAGCAACAGATTTTAGTCCNGCTATTTAAGAATTCTGTTCAGCCAAACTTAGAGAAAGCCAAACTTAGAGAAAGAACAGGTTAAAAACTGAAATTACTATTAAATGCTTAAATGCATTTTACTTGGCCATTAATCCAGTAAGAATGCTAGATTTTAGTGCTAATATATATTTAGCTTGGATCAATCCCAGTATTGGTCCATAGTCCAGCAACAGATTTTAGTCCAACAACAGGGTAGCAGCTTATATTAGACTAACCTTTCCTGCAGGTAACAATCATAAAGTGTCAAAAAAATATGAAAACGCAACCATTGGAAGGCACTGGTGAATGGTGAAAAGCAGGCAGGAAATGGAGGGGATTCTCAATAGAAGGGAACCACACTGGGTCACATTGGTTTCAACAGCTTATCCACTTGAAGGCAGTCACCAATCTGCAGCATAAGGCAACTTATGGTATCAGATAATGAAGTCCAGGGCTGCCAGAATGGCTATATATTGAAAGGGATATCCTAGAAAGGAGAAAACCAGAGGGAGGGGGATTCCCCCAAACCTGTATATAAGTTCCTCTCAATTCTTTAAGACCTCAGAATTGCAAATATGTTGGGAAGTGTCAATAAATCTGGAACAAAGCAGCAGCTAGAAGCCTTTTAAAAGGCTGAGAAGAGGATTCAGTGATACTGACCACAGGGCAGACAGCATTTAGAATTCCAACCCCACCAAGTTTAGAAGGGCTTGGAAAATACCTTAGGCTTTCCACTGAAACCTTAAGAGTTACATTTTAGGAGTAAAAACTATGTCCCAGGACTAAATATTCACCCTGAGACCAAATGGCAAAACCAAAACAAACCTACCTTAATAAAGTACAAAACCCAGCCTCCATAAGTAACTTAACTACTTGATAAAATTAATATTCTTCAGAGGAAGATAACCAAATTAAAATCCCCATACTGTATCATCCACAATATCCAGAATACAATAAAAAATTACAACACATGAGAAGAGGAAAATGTAACCCAGAGTCAAGAGAATATGAAGTTAACAGAAACAGACCTTGAGATGACCAGTACGTTGTGATTAGCAAACTAGGACTTTAAGACAGTTATTATATGTTAAAAGGCTTATGGAATTCACACAAGGGGAAATCTCAGTAAATAAATGAAAACTATAAAAAATTATATTCTACAGTCAAAAATGACAATATCTAAAATTACCTAAATGGGCCTAATAAAAGATGGGTAAAGTAGGTGATGTCAAAAGAAAAGGTCAGTGAATTCAAAGAGCAATAAGAATTATCTATCTGAAGAACTAAGAAAAAAAAGAATGCACCCCCAGAAACTTGTGGGAAAACACCAAGTTAATATACATATACTTTAGAGACCCAGAAGTAAAAGAGAAACAATGAGGCAGAATAAAAACTTTTGATGAAATAATGGCCTAACTTTTCCTAAATTTGATAAAAACACAAACACCCTCCCCTACAAAAAACATTACTATATAATGTTTCATAATATTATATATGTTGTCTTATAATTACATACAAGAAACCTATGAGATAAATACAAAGAAGACCATACCATAATTACATTGCTAAAAAGCAAATATAAAGAGTCTAGAAAATAGCCAGAGGAAAAACTGGTGTATCATATACAGGGGAAAAATGATATGAAGATGGCTGATTTCTCATCAGAAACAATGAAGGACAGAGACAATTTAAAGTGCAGAAAGAAAAAAAAAACCCACCAATTCTATATCTAGCAAAAATATTCTTCAAGACAAAAATATGTTTCAAACAGAAAGGCGACATAACATGTTTTCAAATAAGCAAAACCAGAGAATTCGTCACTGTAGATCTGCACTACAAACAACGCTAAAGTATATCCTTCAGGGGACTTTCCTGCTGGCCCAGTGATAAAGAATCTGCCTTGTAAAGCAGGGGACACAGGTCTGGTCTCTGGTTGGGGAACTAAGATCCCACCTGTTGCAGAGCAACTAAGCCCAAGTGCCACAGTCACTGAGCCCACATGCTGCAGCTACTGAAGCCTGCTCACTCTGGAGCCTGCACCACAACCATGCACTGTGTGGAAAGATCCTGTGTGCCACAACTAAGACCTGACACAGCCAAAATGAGTTAATTAATTTAAAAAACAAAATATATCCTTCAGGCCAAATGGATGTCATACAGACACTCAACTCTACAGAAAGGCATAAGAGGCACTGGAAATTATAAACCAGCAGATAAGTATAAAATACTATGTTTCCCATCATCTTGTAACTTACTTAAAAGATTAACTGCTTATGCTAAAAAATACTATTGCACTTCGGGGGTTTTAATATCTGTAAATATAAAATAAATCACAGCAGCACAAAAGTAGGGGCATAAATGAAAATACACTGTTTCAAGGTTTTATGTAAAGTAGTAACAATCTTAAGTCTAAGTAGACCGCAGTAACTTGAGGATGCACATTTTAATCCCTGGGCAACTTCAAAAAAGTAACAGAGAAGGGTATAATTATGAAGTCATTTGAGGAATTAAAATGAAACATGTACACACCTAATAACGTTTCGAAAACCTAGAAGTAAAAAAAGAAACAACTAAAAGGAAGACAAATCCACAATCCTAGTTGAAGATATCAATTACTTTTTCTTAGTAACTGATACAACAAATATATAAAAGATTAATAAAGTTATAGAATATTTGAACAACACTTAAAGTGTAACCACCTTAACTTAAAGTGTAACATGCTATACACAACAAGTGCAGAACACACATTCTTTTCAAATACATATGAAATACAATAGGAAATCAATGAAAGACAAAGGGAAAACAAGTCTCAAATTTCAAAATAATAATGTCTTACCATATGGTTCTCTGACCATAACAGACTTAAATTAAAAATCAAGAAAAACAGGTTATCGAGAAAAGTACCAGATATTAAGAAATTATCAGGGCTTCCCTGGTGGCTCAGATGGTAAAGAATCTGCCCACAGTAAGACCCAGGTTTGATCCCTGGGTCAGGAAGATCCCCTGGAGAAGGAAATGGCTACCCACTCCAGTATCCTTGCCTGGAGAATCCATGGACAGAGGAGCTCGGCAGGCTACAGTCTAGAGCCGCAGAGTCAAACACGACTGAGCAACTAACATTTTCTTTCAAGAAATTAAACAACCTACGTGCAAATTAAAACCACAATGATATACCATTTCATATCCACTAGAATGGCTAAACTTTTAAACAGCAACAACTCAAAACGTTGATGATATGAAACAAACACAACTATTGTGAGTGGGAGTGTGAGTGGGGTCAAACCACTTTGAAGAACTGCTTGACACTTTCATATACAGTTAAATATACCTCTACCCCATGACTCAGAAATTCCACTAACAGGTTATTAATCAGAGAATGAGAATAGGTGTCTACAAATATACTTGTACTAGAATTTCTACCACCATTTTAATTCATAATAGAAAAAAACCCAAAAACTGGAAGCATCTCAAATATTTGTTCATCAAGGGGAGAATCTATCAATAAATTGTGATATATATTCCTCACCACAGAATACTACTTAGCAATAAAAAGGAAGGAACTCATGTTATAAACAATAACATGGATAAATCTCCAAAATGTTATGTTAAACAAAAAAACACAAAACAAGAGAGTTCATACTCTGGCATCACTATGCAAAATTCAAGAATAGACAAGATAATACAATCAAAACAACTAGATGGAGACTGACTGGATGGGGTCCCAAGAGAACTTTCTGGGGTGATAGAAGTGTTCTAGGTCTTGTTTGGGATGGGATGGGTGTGTATGTTTAACAACTCACTAAACTGTAAACTTAAGATCTGTGCAAGTGGTGGTCTGGTGATTAGGATTCTGTGCTTCTATGGCCAGGAGCCCAGGTGTGATCTTTGGTTGGGGAACTAAGATCCTGCAAACCACATGATGTGGGGGAAAAAAAAAAACTATGCATTTCACTGTACATAAATTTTACCTCAATGAAGAAAAAACAATTGCAGGCTAATATGAAAAACATGTTCAACTTCACTAACAGACAAGTTAAAATATAACATCTTTTGCTTGTAAATAATGCAAATGTAAAAAATCAAATCCTCAGTGCTACCAAGAGTACAGTGAAATAAGAATACTATTAGATCCATGGCATAATTATTAAAACTCTCCAGAAAGGAATTTGGCAATATTCTTTTTAGAAGAAGGTTAAAATAGTTCATCAGTTTAGTTCAGTTCAGTCACTCAGGCATGTCCGACTCTTTGGGACCCCATGAATCGCAGCATGCCAGGCCTCCCTGTCCATCACCAACTCCTGGAGTTTACTCAAACTCGTCCAACGGGTCAATGATGCCATCCAGCCATCTCATCCTCTGTTGTCCCCTTCTCCTCCTGCCCCCAATCCCTCCCAGCATCAGAGTCTTTTCCAATGAGTCAACTCTTCGCATGAGGTGGCCAAAGTAGAGTTTCAGCTTCAACATCCAGTCCTTCCCATGAACACCCAGAACTGATCTCCTTTAGAATGGACTGGCTGGATCTCCTTGCAGTCCAAGGGACTCTCAAGAGTCTTATCTAACACCACAGTTCAAAAGCATCAATTCTTCAGCACTCAGCTTTC